>PVHP010007410.1:0-55000 GCA_004024765.1 Zapus hudsonius | reverse complement strand
TTCTTTTGTTTTTGGGTTTTTCGAGGTAGGGTCTCACTCTAGTCCAGGCTGACCTGGAATTCACTCTGTAGTCTAAGGGTGGCCTTGAACTCACAGTGATCCTCCTACCTCTGCCTCCCGAGTGCTGTGATTAAAGGCGTGCGCCACCACGCCCGGCTTGTTACTGGGTTTTAAAATGCATTTTTTTCTTTATGTCACCTTTTATATTCATAAGAGAGCTGTGACTGCTCATGAGGCAGGCACTTAAAATATAATAGAGCAGATAGTGGACAATGAGATGGTACATACAGCATGAGGCATGTCTCCTGACAGTGCTTCTGGTCCAGATAGGTGATAGGCACAAGGGATCAGCTCCCCTATGTGACAACGAATGTTGGCTTTGCAGGTATTCATGAAGTCTGTGAAACTGGAGTGGGTGCTGGGGAACATTGCTGCTGCCCAGGAGCTGTGTGAGGAGGCCTTGAAGCACTATGAGGACTTCCCTAAGCTATGGATGATGAAGGGGCAGATCGAGGAGCAGGGCGAGCTGATGGAGAAGGCTCGGGAAGCCTACAATCAGGGAGTGAGCTTCTGCTGGGATGTCCAGGGCACTAAGCACCCTGGCATTGGTTATTTCTCCTTACCTCTGGGTGAAGTGGATAGCTAGTGGTCAGTAATTGAACTGTAGGCGTGGGACCAAACATTGATCCCCTCACTTGAGGTCCTTTGTTTTCCCTTCTACAAAGCTGCCTACCCTGTGCTTGGGATATGTGGGATTTGGCACGCTCAAAGCTGGGGCAATTTGTACACATCGTGTGTATCTGTATGTAGCATGGCTCTCTATATATAGTGCATACTCTACACATAGAAGCCTTACAGGGCACATGAATACAGCACAACCACACACTGTAAACTCTTGCATACCTGTATGTTTATGAATGCAGCAGAACCATAAATGTAAACATACAGAAGTGTGTGTCTAACACAGCTGAGGTGCTCTTGGGAGCTGATCATAGATATTGTGATCCTTTGTGGCCACCAACTGAGATCTTCTCTTGCTTGATTTGCTGGGCACAGCTGAAGAAGTGTCCCCACTCCACACCCTTGTGGCTCTTGCTCTCTCGGCTGGAGGAAAAGATTGGGCAGTTGACCCGTGCTCGAGCCATTTTGGAGAAGTCTCGTCTGAAGAACCCGAAGAATCCTGGGCTCTGGTGAGTCCTTGGCTGTTGGCCCAGCTGCCCCTTAAGGGACTGTCCTTACCTAAATCCTCCTCATGTTTGAGCCCAGGCTCCTGGTGATGTAGCAGGTGATAGCCACCAATAGGAGCCACAGTCACTGTCTTGGGAGAGCTGGATCTAAATGTTGAGAGGGTCTTTGATGGAAAGTGTCCAGATGTCTGGGAATGAACCTGAGAGAGTAGACTCTATAGAAGAGGGGGCACAAGCTGGGTGTGGTAGTGCACGCCTTTAATCTCAGCCTTTGGAGGCAGAGATAGGAGGATCACTAAGTTCAAAGCCAGCCTGAAACTGCATAGTGAATTCCAGGTCAGCCTGGGCTAGAGGAAGACCCTGCCTTGGGAAAAAAATAAAGAGGTGATACAAGCATAGGACATAGGAAATTTGCCAAGGAGAACCAGGTGTGATGGTGTAGAAGGCTCATGAGTTAGAGGCTAGCCTAGGCCACTTAGAGAGTTCCAGGTGAAGGATATAGAGTCCAGCTCAGGGTTAGGCTGGGGTGAGAAGGACACTGTTAAGGAGATGCAGCTCTTGGGTACCTCTCGTGCGTTAATGTCGTCTGCACGTGTTCTGGTGTCTTCACTTTTATCTGCATTGTGTGGGCATTAGGTTGTAGAAACCAGTGCTGCCATTTCTAGCGGATGAGCTCTGCTCTGTGGTGAATGGAGTTTCAGCCACTGCTGCTGTTACATGTCAAAAGCCTTCCAGAAAAGGGTCCTTGAGGCTGTCAGAGAGTCAGCTGGGTGGCTATGCTGTGGTAGATGGGGCTGGAATGTCCTGCGCTTGTCTTTCTAGGCTGGAGTCTGTGCGACTGGAATACCGTGCAGGGCTAAAGAACATTGCCAACACGCTCATGGCCAAGGCACTTCAGGAGTGCCCCAACTCTGGTAAGGACTCCCACCTTCCCGGAACAGTGGAGAGGGAGTCTTCTGAGGGATGGAGTCATCTTCCTGTAACTCCATGAAGGCAAGATTTCGTGGTCCATTTCAGTCTAGCTTCACTCGGATTATGAAAACTTTGAACTAAAAAGCCGGGCATGGTGGTGCACGCCTTTAATCACAGCACTCAGGAGGCAGAGATAGGAGGATTGCCATGAGTTCAAGGCCACCCTGAGACTACACAGTAAAATTCCTGGTCAGCCTGGGCTAAATTGAGACCCTATACCTAAAAAAACAAAAATAAAAACAAAAAAACACTTTGGGGCTGAAGAGATGGCTTAGCGGTTAAGGCATTTGCCTGCAATGCAGAAGGACCAGAGTTCAATTCCCCAGTGCCCGTATAAAGCCAGATGCACAAGAGGGCGCATGTGTCTGGAGTTCATTTTCAGTGGCTGGAGGCCCTGGTGCGCCCATATTCTTTCTTTCTTTCTCTCTCTCTCTCTCTCTCTCTCTCTCTCTCTCTCTCTCTCTCTCTAATAAATAAATAAATAAATAAATAAAATATTAAAAAAACAAAACTTTGGACTAGCCAAGCATGGTGGCATTCACCTTTAATACCTTTAATCCCAGCACTGGGGAGACAAAGGTAGGAAGGTCACTGTGGGTTCAACGCCAGCCTGAGACTACGGAATGAGTTCCATGTCAGCCTGGGCTAGAGAGACCCTACCTCAAAAAAATAAAAACTTTGGACTAAAATCCCGTCTCAACATGAAAAAGTTGATTTCATGTTCTGAAACACTACCATTTCTTTCTTTTCCTTTTTCTTTTATTTATTTTGGTAAAGATTTAACTGTTTTTAGTCTAGGATGTAGCTCAGTTAGTAGAATGCCTGCCTAGCCCCATCACCACATAAATTGAGCATTGTAGTGCTTGGATATATTCTCAACACTTGAGAGAGAGTGCTGATGCAGGCAGAAGGATCAAAGTATCCTTGGCTGCAAAGTCCAAGTTTGGCTTGGGAATACATGAGATCCTGTCTCAAAATATAAAACAAAGATTGAACTTTTATTACTTTATTTACATATAGTATATAAGGAATGTTTATTCAACTTGCAGAAATTTTGAGTTGAAAGGAGGAAAAGGGGAGATGGCTCAGTGGTTAAAGGTGCTTGCTGGGCTGAAGAGATGGCTTAGTGGTTAAGGCGTTTGCCTGCAATGCAGAAGGACCAGAGTTCAATTCCCCAATGCCCATATAAAGCCAGATGCACACATTTGCAGTGGCTGGAGGCCCTGGTGCACCCATTCTCTCTCTGTCTGCCCCCCCCCATAAATAAAATATTAAAAAAATAAAGGTGCTTGCTTGCAAAACCTGCTGGCTTGGGTTTAGTTCCCTAGCCACCTGGAAGGCAGAGGTAGAAAGGAGGATCCAAGTGGGTTCAAGGCCACTCTGTGACTATATAGTGAATTCCAGGTCAGCCTGGGCTAGAGGGAACAAACGGAACCAAAAAAGTCACACTGTATTTTCTTTGGGGTATGTGTGTAAATGATTGTGCTCATAGGTGTGAGTGCATGCTTATCGATGGAGGACACCTTCAGCTATTCCTTCTTGCCTTCCACTTTGCTTCAAGCAAGGTCTCACTGTTCCCTGCTGCATTCCCCAGGCTAGCTGGCCTGATTGCAGGCATTCTCCTATCTAGGTCTCCCTTTTCATTGTAGGCATGCTGGGATTACAGATGCTTGTGCAGCATCCAGCTTTATTTAATGTGGGTCTTGAAGATCTGAACTTGGGCACTTTTCCACAGGTTCATTTCTCCAGCCCTGTATGTATATGTATGTGCGTGCGTGTGTGTGTGTGTGTGTGTGTGTGTGTGTGTGTGTGTGTGTGATCTATCTCTTTAACTTTTCATTGACAATTTCCATGCATTTAGAAATCTACCATGATCCTGTGTATTTTTCAAAATGTATGTTTGTTTTGAGACAAGTTCTCATAGATCTAAGGTTAGCCTTGAACTCCTAATGTTTCTACCTCCACCTGCCAGGTTCTGGGATTACAGGCATGCTCTAGCATAGCTAGCTAAGATTTTATCTTATTCTATTTATTTTATTTATTATTTTTTGACCAGAATCTCACTCTGTAGCCCAGACTGGTCTCTAATTTGTGATCCTTCTGCTTCAGCCCTTAGCCTTAGCTCCCAAATACTGGGAGCTGGGATATACAGGCATTCACCATGCCCAGCTGTCTCCAAGTGAGTGTTGTGTGTGCACACATATGTATGTGCAGATGCACCCTCAGGTACACAGAGGCCAGAGTATTTCCTTGAGATGGAGTCTTTCCAAATGCGGAGCTGTGGTTTTACTGAGATCTAGTTACAGACATACATGGCCATGGTCAGCTATTTATATAGGTTTCTGGGGAATTAAACTCAGGGTGTCTCATGCCCTTATGTTTGTGGGCAAGTACTCTTACCAACTGAGCCCTATCTTCTATTTTTAATGTGTTAGTGCTTTGAGATTACCATTGCTGGGCTGGAGAGATAGCTCAGCAGTTAAAGGCGCCTGTTTGCTTGCAAAGCCTGCTGGCTCAGGTTCAATTTACTGCTCCCCATATAAAGCCAAGACGCACTAAGTGGTGAATGCATCTGGAGTTCAATAATAACAAGAGACCTTGGCGCACCCATACTCATAGTCTGTCTGTCTGTCTCTCTCTAATAAATAAATAAAAATACTTTTAAAAAAATTTAGAGCTGAAAAAAAATATTTAGAGCTAGAGAGATGGCTTAGTGGTTGAGGCGTTTGTCTGCAAAGCAGACGGACCCTAGTTCAATTCTCCAGTATCCAAGAAAGCCAGATGCACAAGGTGGCACCATGTGTCTGGAGTTCATTTGCAGTGGCTGGAGGTCCTGGTGCACCCATTCTCTCTCTATGTCTGTCTCTTCATCTCTCTCTCATTCTCAAATAAATAAAATTATTTTTAAAAATATACTTATTTCCAAGGAGAGAGAGAGAAAAAAAAAATGGGCATGACAGGGCTTCTAGCCACTGTAAACAAACTCCAGATACATGCTCCACTTTGTGCATTTGGCTTTACATGGGTATTGGGGAATGGAACCTAGGTCCTTAGTCTTCACAGACAAGTACCTTAACCACTGAGCCATATCTCCAGCCCCAAAATACTTTTTTTTTTAAAATAGGAAACCAGGTATGGTGGCTCCCACCTTTAGTCCTAGCACTTGGGAAGCTAAGATGTGAGGCAAGCATGAGTTTGAGACCAGCCTGGGGTAACAGTGAGTTCTAGGTCATCCTAGGCAAGAGTGAGACCCTGCCTCAAAAGAGAGAGAGAGAGAGAGAGAGAGAGAGAGAGAGAGAGAGAGAGAGAGAGAGAGAGAGTTCTTTAGTCAGGTGGAATGAAAGCTTGCCACTATCCAGAGGACTTCCCAGTCTGCATCAGCATGGCTGCTGCAGTCCAGGAGATGGCTGGGTGGGTGAACACTTGGGGACTTTGTGGCTACCCTCAGCAGGCCCTTCTTGTGGTAGTGGTGGTTCTGAAGCCACAGATAAGGTTGATTAAGACTTTGCTTCTGAATTTTAGGTATTCTATGGTCTGAAGCTGTCTTCCTTGAGGCAAGACCCCAAAGAAAGACCAAGAGTGTGGATGCACTGAAGAAGTGTGAACACGACCCCCACGTGCTCCTTGCCGTGGCCAAGTAAGTGGGAGTGCTCTCAGGGTTCTGATCCTTTGCCAGCGTCACTGCCTCTCCCTGACTGCTGATAGTGCTGGAGTCGGATGAGATGCCTGGTCATTGCTTTGGGCAGCATTCTCCAGTCAGTTGTGTGCCCAGTCTCTCCCTCAGGCCTCACAGGTGCTTGGGTCCTTCCTCAGTCCCAGGCTTCTGGTGGGGCTGCCTTGTGTTTCAGTTTGTACCACATGGGGCCTGGATTGTATGATGACCAAATTACCTAATAAGCAAAGTCTCTTTGGCTCAAGGAGCTTCAGCCAAGAAGTTTGCTTTCATTGTGTTAGGGTGAGAACTCATACACTTTCAGTTATGTTGTCCTGAGGAACAGCCTAGCTCTTATCTTGAGTTTTGGAGTACATAGATGACTGACCAAAGATAGCTCAGAACCAGGGAAGAAGAGTTTGGCCAAGTGACCTCCCAGTACCTCCTATCACAGGATTGTACCCCCTACCTCTCAGATGGTGGTGGTAGAGACAGAGCCTTCTTGGGTCTGGTTTGGCTCTGCTAGGGTAGCTTTGGGTCTCCAGAGTCTAACACAGCTACCCTCACCTCACATGGTTGCCTGGATATCTTTCCAGTGTCCATGGGCCTAGCAGATGAGAGGCACAGCCTCTGCCCTCCTGGGTTTCCTCCTCCCAGAGTGACTTATGTGTGCCCTCAGATAGGGCAGCCATAAATCTTATAAAAAGCTTTGTTAAAGTAAATAAGTCACTCCTTGCTGTTTCCAAGCCAGTGTTCCATGTGTCTGCTATCTGAGTTTGTGCTTTTTAAATTATAGTTTATCTAACACCAAGCAATTAAGAATACCACATGGCTTAAAAAACAATCAGGTTATCAGTATGAAATTGCTCCTTTTGGTACCTGAGAACAGCCCAACAGCCATCTGCAGTGGAGGGTTAGTTGTATGTACAAGCTGCCTCACAGTTAAGCTAGGAGAGGGTGAATAGAGCCCCAAGTCATGGGCCGGCCAAAGTGTCTACCATAGCATGCCCTTCCATCTTCCTAACTGTCCACCCTATTATCCTTTCCTGGCCAGGGAGGGTACCCATGGAGACCCTAATTTGATTTCTGTTTGTTTGTTTTTCAAGGTAGGGTCTTGCTCTAGCCCAGGCTGACCTGGTGTGGTTAAGTTTTATTATCAACTTGACTTTTTTTTTTTTTTTTGAGGTAGAGTCTCGCTCTAGCCCAGGCTGACCTGGAATTCAGTCTCAGGTTGGCTTGAAACTCATGGTGATCCTCCTACCTCTGCCTCGGGAGTGCTGGGACTAAAGGTATACACCACCACTCCCGGCCCTAATTTGATTTCTGATAGTCCAGTCTCTTGGCTTTTTCAGCCTGGTTTTCAAGTATTTGAGTGGCAGGCACAACATGTGTGCTGTGGCCTAAGTGTCATGGGGCTGTAATGTAACCCTGTCAGGACCAAGCTGACTAGAGGCCCATCTCAGTGTTTGCTTGGGTTACTACAAGAGGGTGGACAGGGCAGGGAGGTGTCTTACTGAAGAGCAGGCTGAAATTACAATTTTTCCTAATCAGCCTTAATTAATGTTTCGTCAAATTAGTTTCATGTTGTATTTGACCCAGAGGAAAATAAGTTTTAAGGAGTTAAGATTGTACTGTGTATGAATGTTCTAAGAAACAGTGTAGTTAGACTCTGAGATGCCAGTGAATGAACTGGAGTGACCTCTAGACAGCCTAGGCCCATGGTTCTGGTCTTCCCTGGTACATGCCAGGGCTCACTGTTTTCAGAGTACACCTGATGACCCACACAACAAGGGAGGCCCTGGGTAACTCCGACAGCTATGCAGACATTATCAAGCACCCCTTTCTCTGAGTCCTTCTCCCACACAGGCTATTCTGGAGTGAGCGGAAGATTACCAAAGCCCGGGAGTGGTTCCACCGCACTGTGAAGATTGACTCAGACCTTGGAGATGCCTGGGCTTTCTTCTACAAATTTGAGCTACAGCATGGTACTGAGGTGAGGCTACATCAGAAGACCAGTGTGCAGAGCTGTCCTGCCTATTTCCCCAGACATGTCTAAGACTGTACGGAGTTCCACCCATCCGTAGAGGGCTTTAGGAAGCAGTCAAGATCAACATCCCTTAGTACTGCGTGTAGTATATAAGGATTGCTAGGCAGTAGACCATATTCAGCTAAGCCTTGTTGGAGCCATGCTCACAGTGCAGGGATGGCCAGGGTGTCCTGGGGTCCTCCCCAGAAATAGCAGACAGACTCCATGAAATCTGGAAAGCAACTCATTCAGAAATGGTGGATTTGGCACCTTGTGTGAGGTGGAGGTAGGGAGCCTGACACAATTCCGCACACAGATTACTGACCCCAAAGGGAGCCATGCTTTCCAAGAGGAAGGGCTGTCTTGAGAACTGCTGGGGGCAAAGTTCAGGGTGTACCCCAGAAAGACCCCTGCCTGAAGTACTCTGTGGTCAATCTAGGAGCAACAGGAGGAAGTGAGAAAACGCTGTGAGAATGCAGAGCCCCGGCATGGAGAACTGTGGTGCACTGTGTCCAAGGACATTGCCAACTGGCAGAGGAAGATTGGGGAAATCCTGGTGCTGGTGGCTGCCAGCATCAAGAACACCTTCTGATGGTTGGGGTTGCCTACATTGTCTTTAATTAAAGGTTTTTATGAAGTGTGTTCAGGCTGGCTGGGGTCTTACTGGCTTCCTCTGATCGATCCCTGATTCCTATACTCATAAGATGTGGTTCTGGAGATGGCAGCTTTGATTTGGGTATGGCCTCCCACGAATGCCTGTGTGCTCTAGAGGAAGCACGGAGGGGGTATTTTGCTGCTGAAATTCTATGTAGGTATTTGGAGAGCAGCATCTGGGGAGGGGGAGCTCTGGGTCACAGGCCTGTGACAATGAGGGATCAGAGGGTCACATAAGGACCAAGCTGCAAGCAATTGAAGGACTTACAGAAACCAAACCCAATGGTTGTACCCATCCAGTAGGACACTTTTAGCTGAAGGTTTCTGGAGTCAGAGTGCAAATGACAGAAACTCTACTGGCGTCCACTTCATGACACCTTCCAGGCCCCTGTGAAAATGTCATTTTTAACAGGTTATCACTTTTGCAAGTGAATCTTTTTGCTAACCCGTAGCAATTTCATCCTTTTTGTGACTATCCTTGTTACTGGTTGGAAAACTGCCACTATATGGTTTTTCAGCCTTTAAACTGAAAGGATAGGGGCTGGAGAGATGGCTCAGCAGTTAAGGTGCTTGCCTGCAAAGCTTAACAACATGGGTTCAATTCCCCAATAACCCACATAAAGCCAGACAAAGTGGCACATACATCTGGAGTTCATTTGCAGCAGCTAGAGGCATGCCCATTTTCTCTCTCTCTCTCTCTCTCCCTCCCTCCCTCTCCTTGCAAATATAAATAAACTACAAGGATATATGCTACCTTGGACTGTGGATCCATGCATGTGTATCTTTAGTTGAAAATCAGCTGACTTTCTTGGGAGGGGTGGATATGCAAGCAGGCCAGAGACATCTGGCTGGAGGTTGTGGTAGTGTGGATGGTTGATGCTGTCAGCTCTCAGATTGGCCAGGGAAGAGATGCAGACACATGGTATGACAAGGAGCAGCCCTGATATATACTTTCTGGAGAAGAGCTGTTCCCACAAGAGATAAACCGTAGGATGATGCCCTGTGGGTATTGTGCCCATGGTGGGACTTGTGGTAGTCAGTCACTGGTCTACAACTCGGCCCTCCTTTACACAGGGCCTGTGTTGTCCTGTGGTCCCTCTGTTCCTCTATGTCACTAGTTGGAGTACTCGTGCACCTGAGGTAGAATGGGGCCCATCTCCACCTGCCTTGAAAGCTGTGATCCCACCTCTGCTGGGGTTCTGGGAGACTTGGGGACAGAAAGGCAATGGAAAAGTCGCCTGGGAGCAATGGCGGGCCTGCTGTTTGGTGCTGAGTAGTTCACCCAGATGCTGGCAGTGGTGTTGGGGGGGCTCTGTCCTGTGGGGTGGCTGCCCAAAGTTGCTTGGGTGTTTCCTGAGCCCTGATCCCTTACAGATGGAAGGGGCAAGAACTTGGTTGCAGCCTTAGGCTGCTGGTGGCCTCTGCTCTTCCATGGCTCTCCCCTGACTGTGGAGCTGAATGCTGGGGAATGTATGGTCACAAAAGAGGACTTGGGGGCTGGAGAACTGGCTTAGTGGTCAAGGCATTTGCCTGCAAAGCAGGAGGACCTGGGTTTGATTTCCCAGTACCCACATAAAGCCAGATGCAAGGGTGGCACATGCATCTGGAGTTCATTTGCGGTGGCTGGAGGCCCTGGTGTGCCCATTCTCTCTCTCTCTTTCTCAAATACATAAATTTTTTTAAAAAAAGAGGACTTGGGTGAGGTTTCTTGCAGGGTTCTGCAAGTTGTATTTCTCATCTTGTGGGAGTATTGGGGGGGGGGGCTTTCTCAGGCTGAGGTGGTCAATGACTGCATCACAAATTTCTTCAGTTGGATATTGAGTCTTGCTCAGTGAGAGATGAGCTATGTTCCAGAGGCTGGTGCTGGAACTGAACAGCAATGCTGGGACTGGACCTCCCTACCTGTGAACGACCTCTAAGTCAGGAGGGGCAAGAAAGAGTAGGGGCCTGGGAAGTTTGGAGATCCAGACCTGCTGGGACATGACTATCTGGTGTGGGTGTGGGGCTGGTGGCTGTGGGAGGGGTTGGGTTCTGCCTGAGAGTAGAATCTCCTTGGAACTGGTGACAGTCCAAGACCTACAGCAGCCCTGGATCTGCTGAAACAGGCAGCTGCTGGGCTTCAGGGACAGGTTAATAGAAGTGATTAGAGAGGAGGCTGGGCTGGCCTGCTGGCCTCCCTTCCCTTCCCTCCCCTTCCCTCCCCCTCCTTCCCTCACTATTCCCTCCCTTCTTTTCTGGAGGAGCGAACTTCAAAAGCCTCTTGGTCTTGCCCTGAGCCCTGTTCAAGGAGGCCAGCTTCCCAGCCAGCTGGTAGTAGAGTTGGTGTGGCTGCCAGTTGCCTGCTGCACTGCCCACCCAGGATTCTCAGACGACCCTAGGGTCATGTGCAGTGTCTACTACAGGGAGTGAGGGAGGGCCAGATCCTGAGAAACCTATGGTGAGCAGCTGGGGCCTCTGGGGAGAGGGCTGGCCTGGGCTGAGGGGCTGGGAGTGGGCGCAGCCCAGGGGAGGCTATTTACTTGTGCCTTACAGAACCCCCTGGCTATTGACAAAGGCACCTGGCACTGATTATTGAGGAAAGTTGTGGGTGCTTGCACCCTGGCCTTCTCAGACCCCTTTCCTCAAGCCTGAGTTGGAGGGACTCCTTCAGCAGCCAACCTGTCCCGTGTCAGGCAGAGTGATGCTGGATGTACCTTAGCAGCTTCACTGGCTGGCTCAGTTGTTGACTCGTGTTCTTAGTGTAACCAGGTGGGCATTAGGCAGACACTGGGTAGTTCCAAGTGCCTCCTTCCCTTAGCCATAGTGCCTGGTCGTTTTCAGGAGGGGGCTATAACCTCTGTTCATCAGTCATTGCTGCTGGTACCCCTGGAAGAGCCCCTGTCAGCTATTTATGGGAGTTTGGAGTGTGCTCAGGCTCCCCTGACCAAGGCTGGGAAGCGGAGTCCTGTCGTTCTGCTGGGTTCACATGATTAATCTTCCAGTCCAAGTTGGCTGCCTGACTCTAGCTGGGAACCTGGGACGGGTTTGAGACTCGGCC
This sequence comes from Zapus hudsonius, assembly GCA_004024765.1. NCBI lineage: Eukaryota > Metazoa > Chordata > Mammalia > Rodentia > Dipodidae > Zapus > Zapus hudsonius. The sequence continues at coordinate 43,472 of PVHP010007410.1, read as the reverse complement.
CCTTTGGACCTTCAGCTGCCTCCTGTGTGTGGGCTTTCCTCTAGTCTGTCCCCTCCCATTTTGGGTGGGAAGAAGCCCATTAGCAAGCTCTGCTTAGGGGACAGTGTACCCCCTTTCTCTTCTGCTAACTGGGGATTTCCCCAGCCTTCCCCTTCCCATGGAGTGTCTCTGGGACCTGGAACTCTGAGCCATTGTCTTTGTCCCACTTGTGGTGGCGGGGTGGTTGCTGTGGCTGGTTGGAGCAGAGACATTAATAGGTGAGAGTTCCCACACCATGTATGACCAGAGTGGTTTTTCCCTCTTTGTGTGTGTGTGTGTGTGTGTGTGTGTGTGTGTGTGTGTGTGTGTGTGTGTGTGTGTTCACATGTGCGTACACCCTGTGCATATGACTAGAGGCCAGAAGACAACCTTGTGTGTCGTTCCTTAGGAACTGTTCACTTTTTGAAACAGGGACTCTCATTGGCCTAGAACTCACCAAGAAGGCTAAACTGGCTGGCCAGTGAGCCCCTGTGATTGACCTGTCTACCTCCCCACTGCTGGGATTATGATTTTTTTTTAAACATTAAGGATCAAAGTCGCATCCTTAATCTTGTAAGGCAAGCATTTTATTGACAGCTATTTCCCCAGGTCCTTGTTTTGTGGTCAAGGCTGGGAGCTCAAAGTGAGAGGGGAGCCTAAATGCAGGGGGGTGGGGAGGGTGGCTATGGCTGATAGGTTTGAGTCAGTGTGACCAAAAGTGAATTGGGGGTCCAGGTGTGCATGGCTGGCAGTTCTTGCCCTGGTGATAACCAAAGCTTCATCATGTGCCTGCCTCTCTGCAGTGTAGACCACAGCACGAGGTCCTTGACTCTGGGCTAGTTTCCTTTTCTCCCTCTTGGTCCTTCAGATCACAGTGAAATGGCCTCTCCATGCCCTACTACACATCCTACAAGTACACAGAACATGAAGCTGTCTGGCTTAGAGTTCTTGTTTTTCCCTTTAGACTACAGGCGTTTATCCTAATTATGCTGAGAGCCTTGGATTGGTAGATTTCCATCTTACACCCTTTCAGGGGTGGGGGGCAAGGGCACCTTCTGTGTTGACTCCAAGGTGCCTATGGGGGTACTCCTTATGCTGGGAGGCCCAAGTGCCCAAACTTGACCTGGTGTCAACTCCAGGTGTCCCCCAAGCCTGCTCTCTGGACGCTACTACTGTTGGTGTTGCTGGGGTCATCTGCTCAGTGCTGGACAGGACACCGCTCCTGCCACATTGCTGAGGTACTTCGCTACTATAGAGCCATCATCTTCCAGGACTTGCAGGCCGCCATGAGGAAGGTTTGGATGGGAGTCCAACGTACAGGGCTAGGCTCCCCACACCATTCCGTTGGCAGGCTGAGACAGCCTGGGGCCTCCTGCAATGCACAGAAGGTACGGAGGAGGTGCCCCACCCTAACCTGCTGTTTTCTCCCTGCAGCCTCCCTGTCCCCCTGCCCTGGCTATCCTTTCCTCCCTAGGAGCGCAGTATCCTACTGTCCATCGAGTCCCTGGGGCGGACCCTTCGTGGGGCCATGGCTGGGGTCCGCAGAGGAGCCCTGGAGAAAGCGGCCTGGATGGTGGTCGTACGCACCGAGGCCGTGATGCGCCGCCATTGCTGGATTCCACGCCAGGTGGGGTCCCTGAGCAAGAGCCCTTCCTCTCGGGCTGTGGTGCTGCACCCACGTACCCCCGCGGGCACGAGCCCTGCAAGCACCGACCGCTCGTCCCTCTCAGCAGAGCCGGCGGCCCCGGACGCGCCCTGCCCTGCGTGGCCACGGCCGGGAGCAGCGCTTGCTGCGGGCCCTGTCCACCGTCGCCACCTGCTGGGAGAAGCTCTTTGCGCTGCGAGCCATGACCACCCCGAGACCTAGCGCTCAAGGGATCCGAACTTGAGGAAGAGACCCCTCCTCCTCCATGGCCGTCCCTGAGGTGGCCCGCCCTCCACACACCAGTGAGCCCCAATAAACAGCTAGAGATGCGCTCAGGACTCCTTTCGCTGTGCCTGCCTGGTTACGGGCCCTGAGCCCCTCCAAGGGCTCCCGGGTAAGTGGGACCCCGGCCCTTGGGTTTCCCACCGGGCAGCTTCGTCTCGAGCGGCAGAGGGCGCTGGTGGGACGCTGGCTGCGGCTCCAGGGGAGATGCCAGGCGGCGGAGAGGGGCCCCAGCGACGCATCCGTCCTGCCCACTCTTAATGGGAGGAGAGGGTGGAAATGGAGAGGAAGAGAAGGTCGAGCTTGGTGAATTCAGAGCAAAACAACCGGATAAAGGAAACAGGCCTTAGAGGAAGCAAGCCTTGCCCTGGCCACGAGGCTAGACCAGGCCATTTCCTGTTGCCCCACCGGGGTGGACATGGTAGGGGGGTGTCCAGAGACTGTCCTTGGGACTGGCCAGGCTGTGCCAGTGCCTGTGTAGACCTGGTGTCTGTTCTTCCATGATTCCAGCCCCTGAAGTCCTCAAGGCCAGCCTTGCTTTGTGCCTGTCCGACTAACAAGCCGGAGACCTAAAGAAGGCTGTGGTAGGACAATCAGCAGGAACAGAAACAGTCCTAACCCTGCTCTTGCCCCATCTCTGTTGCATCCCTGTGGTCTGCCCAACTGGAGCTGTTCCTTCTTACAGATAACGAAGCTGAGGCACGAGCAGGTTATAGAACTTACCTGTTTACTCAGCCAGAACGGAAAGAGCTAGAATCAGACCAGGGACCAGAATCTGGTGTGCAGAGAAACATGAAGCCATTCGGATTTCAGTGCTCTTTCAAATCACCTGTAGATTCAGACTTCTAATAGCCTCCCAGGCCACCTTGGGAGACATAGAACATTCAGGGTCTACTCCATTAGTGGCAGTCAGTGTGGACAAGTGTAGTAGTGAGGACAGGTGGGGCCCCTCTGCATGGACCTATGGAAGGCCTTCAGCAAAGGAGGGAAGTTAGAGCTGAGCCTGTGTGCTGGGGGTGAGGGAGGATCGGGTATGAAGGATTGAGGGGAGGCATGGATGATCACACGGTCTTGACCTTAGAGTCTGGGTAGGTGGTCTTGAATTGGGAAATACCAGTAAAGGAGAGGATGAGGAGGACCTGGATTAAGGTGGTTTATACCAATGGACGCTGTTGGGCATATTAGAATACGGCCAAGGGTCCTGGTGTAGAGGAAAAGGGCCACTTTTGTTGAAACATAAGGCATAGGGGCTTATGACTGGAAAGTGGCCTGATTGAGGTCTGGAGGTTAGTAAGGGTCTGGGATCTGGGCTGAGAGTAAAGCAGCATGGAGAGGAGATGCCCAAGGACACATCTTGCAAGACAGCTTGTGCTTGGATGAGCTCCAGCTCTAGGAAAAACACTCACTCTTGCTCAGAGGCTAAGAAGGTGGGCAAGAGTACCCCCCTCCATTGAGAGAGGAACAAATGTATCACATCCTCCTTGGTCCCTAGAAGAGCAGAGAAAACGGGGGGGGGTGTAGAGGACAAATGCAGATGCCCAAGTCCTGGACCAGACTATACAACTAGTGAGAAGCCCCTGCCTTCTGGCCCCATTGTTCTCTGAAAATGCCTTACTAGCATCAGCCTGTGGCTACCAATCCATTATGTCTATCCTCTATCAGGATGGAAACAGGTCCAGAGCCCTCAGAGGCTCATAGCTAGAAGCTGGGTGCTACTGTCCAGGTATCAGAGCCCTTTGTAGTCCAGGACAGGGCATATTCACCCCACCTGCACCATCCAGCACAGAAGTGGCCCTACAGTCATTTGCTGGTGGCAGCTGAGCAGAATTAACCTTGGTGGATGTCCAGGCTCAACCATGAGGATGGAAACTTCTGGTGTCGTCCCATCCCACACACGCCTCTTTAGGGGTTGACTGTTTTCAGGGAAGTGGGGGCTGTGGCTCAGGAGAAGCTATGCAAGGGTGGCAGATGGAGCCCCCAGGGCACTGGCCAGGCCTGTGTTATTTCCTGCAGCCAGAAGCCAAGCCCCCATGTGGAGTTCTGGGAGAAGGGGCCTGGCAAAGCTTTGAAGAGACTGGGCCCCGCGACCTCCCACGACTAGCAGCCTTTGAAAGAACATCTGGAACTGGGCATCAGCAATGGTGGGCAAGCTAGTCCCTGGGTTTGGAAATCCCAAAATTAATCCTGGCCTTGCTACTTGTACGCTACCCCCAGCACCCCGCACGCAGCACCCAGAACCCAGCAGGGTGAGGACTCTCCTGCGTTGAGACACTCCCCACTCCACTCCAGCCCAGAAGTACCGAAGAGCTGAGTGAAGGAAGCAGCAGGATGGACATGTTTTCTGCATATCCTGTGAGCAGAGTCACAGCTGAGCAGGCAGAGCACAATGAACTCAGCTGCACCCCTTGAAATGGGCACCTCGAAGGCTCAGGCAGCTGCAGAGGATGAGGAAACACCTGCTCCCAGATCTGGAGGGTGCCTGGCCTGGTGGGCATTTAGCTCTTGGGTGTGAGCATGAGTACCAGGCCGGGGAGCTGCAGGTGTGCAAAGAGGCTTCAGCTGGAGCTGACTGGAAACAAACAAGACCCTCTACCCCAGGAAACCCAGATCACTGGGAAGGAGGAGGAGGCAGGTGCTGAGAGCCATTGTCCTTGCCAGTGGCCTTCAGGGCCTTTGGGGAAGCCAAGGAACAACCTCCATCCTGCACCCTCCCCAGGAAAAGACCCAGCTTTGTAAACATAGAAACAAACACCCCCTCCCACCAAACCCCTTCCCACTAAAATCAGGAACAAACAACCAGCTGGGAGGTCCCACCTGATGTAGGAAATGAGGCCTTGTTTTGGGGGAGGGGGTATGCGGAGGTCAGGCCCGTTATCCAGGGGATGTGATGTTCTGGGGTCCAGCTCCTGGGTCACCTCCTTGCCGTGTGGAGAGAACTTTCTAGGGCACTCCAGCCTGATGTACCCTGGGGGCTCAGTGGCACATTAGCTTGGCCTGTAGCCCTCCTTCCCACCCAGTTGTGACAGCTGTGACTCGGGAGAGACTGCCAGGGCTCCCTGCCAGGTGAGCAGGCCCTGTCCTTGGGCTGCCCCTGGCGCCCCTTGCCAGGCGCTAGGCCAGGGGTCAGGGCTGCGGCCCGAGATAAGCCTGACTTCCTGCACTTGCTCCCAGCGCAGAGACGCGCGACTCTTCCTGTTTTCTCAAGGCAGACAAGGGTGTGGGAGACACGGGGAGGCGGTGGGGGCCAGATCGCTGGAGGGGCGGGGTTGTAGGAGATGAGATGAAGTCATGGAGGGCGGGGTCGTTGGGAGGTGTGGGTTTGAGACAAGGTGAGAGTGGAATACAGGATGGGGTCGTGGGAGTGGGTCAATTGCAGGAGACGCTCCTTTGGAAGATAGGCTGAGGTCATAGAGTTCGGGGTTATGGAACACAGGGCAAGAAGGTGGGGTCCTGGAAGTCAGAGTTCCAGAAGGGGTGAGGTCGTGGGGATGGGATTGCAGGATTCAAGTGAGGTTGTGGGGTTCTCTAGAAGTAGGAACCATTGGATTTGAGCCCTGAATTAAGAGTTGGTGTATACTCGCTCCTGGGCCCTCCATCCCCTCCCACCCCCCATACACCCACTTGGCCTAGACCCTCCTTGATAGATGGTCTCCTTTCTAGACTGGGACAGAAATCTTACGGGCTGGGCATTGATCGGTCCCTGAAGAACCTTAACTTGGCTGGCCTGTTTGAGTTGGATGTCTGCAACTCTGGACCTCGTCTTGGGAGCAACTGCAGTAGCAAATGTGTGCAAGGTTCTTAACCTATTGCTCAGACTTGGTCATTAGTAATACAAATTTAGAAGGGCCTGTTGTGAGGGCCCTATTGCTGAAGACTCCACATGCTTGGGTTGGAGCTGAGCTGGAAAGCTCCTCCCTGTTGACTGGCTGTCAGAATGCTGGAAAGAGCTATGCAGCCTTTTGAAAGAGAGAAGTCACCAAGGTTGTTAACCAGCAGTGGACCCTGCACATATTATGACTGGCAGGCCAGGCCAGATGTGCCAGCTCTCTGGACTGGAGGCCTGCTCCATAGGAGGGAATACATGCCTGGTACTGAAAACCTAATGGAAAGCCTATGGCTGGGAAGGTCTGGCTAAAGAACCAGGTGTTGTGGTACACACCTCTAACCTCAGAACTCAGGAGGCAGAAGTAGGAGGATCACCGTGAGTTCAAGGCCAGTCTGAGACTACATAGTGAATTCCAAGTCAGCCTGGACTAGAGCGAGGCCCTACCTTAAAAAAAAAAATAAACGACAACAACAACAAAAAGATGGAAGGCAATTTGGTGTTTCTTAGGTGAAGGTAAGAATGTAATCATAGGTTTCTATGGAGGTAATGAAAAGACCCTACAATGCCTAGCATGGTGGCGAATGCTTTTAATCCCAGCACTCTGGAGGTACTAAATAAAATAATAAGAAAATAAATAAGAAAAGGTCCTACAATTACATAGTGGTAATGGTTCTCAGCTTTAACTGCTGTCAAATCACTCAAGATTTTGTGTAATACAAAGCAGGGTGTTCCTTGGATGCCCCTCCTCTCAGGGTCAGGACAGAAGGCTATTAGGGACCCAGTTTGGAATAAGTTCAGGAAGAGCAGAAGCTAATGCAAGTTAAGGGTTAGATCCCAAACACACCTGCCCCCTTTGCCTGCCCTGCCTCATCATGGCCTTGTTGGGGCAGCGATACAGACTAGGAACAAGATAGGTTTTGTCTGTTCGTTTCTTTTTTTTTTTCAGGTAGGGACTCACTGTAGCCCAGGCTGATCTGGAACTCACTCTGTAGTCCCAGTGTGGCCTTGAACGCACAGTGATCATCCTACCTCTGTCCTTTCCAACCCCCTCCCCACCTCACCATGCCTGGCCAAAATAGCTTTTTTTTCTGGTAGGTAGTTAGCTAGGGACTGGCTCACAGCAACGTGGAAGCCACCTTGCCTGCTCTGGCAGGACTAGAACCTGCATCTGATCTAGTCGCATTTAAGATGGCTACAAGCAACAACTCCTCAGCAAGAGCTTCCTGCTTCTTCTTCAACTTTCCCGGCCTTAACACACCTGTGGGCTGGCCCTTCCTGAGTCTGCCTCTTAAGACCACCAACCAATCAGGCTCCTCCTATACACAACTGAGTCTGATGATAAGGCTTATCCTAATTGGATGTTTGATTCATATATGTGGGCCTGAGCCACTTATGTGGGCCTTCTTGGCCCCTTTTGTAAGTTCTTTTTTTTAATTAATTAATTTTTTTATTTTTAAAAATATTTTATTTATTTATTTGAGAGAGAGAGGCAGACAGAGAATATGGGCGCACCAGGGCCTCCAAGCCACTGCAAATGAACTCCAGACACATGTGCCCTCTTGTGCATCTGGCTGTATATGGGCACTGGGGAATTGAACTCTGGTCCTTCTGCACTGCAGGCAAATGCTTTAATCGCTAAGTCATCTCTTCAGCCCTAATTAATTTTTTTGAGGTAGGGTCTTGCTCTAGCCCAGGCTGACCTGGAATTCTCTATGTAGTCTCAAGGTGGCCTCAAACTCACAGTGATCCTCCTCCTGCTGGGATTAAAGGGGTGTGCCACCAAGCCTGGCCCCTTTTGAAAGTTCTTAGATACTTTTTTGTTTGTTTGTTTTATTTGTTTGTTTCAAGGCAGGGTCTCACTCTAGTCCAAGCTGACCTGGAATTTACTCTGTAGTTCCAGGCTGGCCTTGAACTCAGAATGCAAAATGATCCTCCTACCTCTGCCTCCCTAGTACTGGGAGAGAGAGAGGGGAGAGGGGGGGAGGGAGGGAGGTAGAAGAGAGAGAGAGGGAGAGGGAGAGAGAGGGGAGAGAGAGAGAGAGAGAGAGAGAGAGAGAGAGAGAGAGAGAGAGAGAGAGAGAGAGAGAGATCCCTTCCCCAATAGGCTTCTTTCCTAGAGAGACCTTTCTGAATGTGAGGAAGATTTTCTTGGTCTCCCTTCCCACTTGCTTGCTTCCCAGCCTGGCTGGGAAAGGGGAAGATTTCTTTTGGCTTGGGCTTTCCTGCTTGCCTTTCCTCTTAATCCTAACTCTCCCCAAAATAAATCTTATACTTTATACCCTTCTCTGAGTCTGCATTTTCAATTCTTTGATAACTTGGACAAGGGCCTGAAATTGGGTTCATAGGCCTGGGAGGTTCTCCTATGTCTTTATTGAGATCTAATCCCTCCTAGGAGTCCGACCCTACATCAGCATGAGTCTGTCTTTGGTATGTGGCTATGTTGGTGTTTCTAAGGATGAACAAACTGATAACTGCTGGGGAGAGCCTTACCTATTCTCAGCCTCCCATTCCATGCTAGGGATTGTTCAGTGTCTCCCAGGTAGTCCAGGGACAGGCTGGCCCAGGGCATGGGGAAGGTAGGGTAGTGGGGATCTCAGACCTTTTGAGAAGGAGGCAGACATAGCCAGGAGGTGGGAGGAGAGTGGCTTTAGCCTGTGGTCCTACCTTGGGAGGGTGACTCCACCCTGGGGATGAAAAAGGTCTTCCCAGGCAGGGTGACAGGAATCTCTTAAATCCAGCACCCACTTACTACTGCCCTTGGTGTGATCCCACTCATGTATCCTACTGATACTGTTCTTGGGTTCTCCCTGCTCTTTGGTACTTGCTATAGATTTGAACTTGTTCCAAACTGAGTCCCTCCTCAGTTAGCCTCCTGCCCTGACACTTAAGAGAAGGACTTCTAGGTAACACCCTGCTTTGTTCCCTCCCCACACAGCAGTGGGACCACACTGGCACTTTAAGCCCCCACTCACTGATCTAGGGGGGGGTCTGGGGGGGGAGTATGAAGGTATGGAGGCAGAATAGAGGGAAGTACTTTAGACCTGTGAATGTCACTTTGGCCAGCTCTGGGCTATCTGTCCAGAACTTCTGGGTATGTCCATGGGTGGGGGGGCATGGAAAGATGTCCCAATTTTAGTAGGAGATTGTTTTCATAAGTTTAGGCAGCAGAACAGGCTGGGCCCACATCTCACTCCTGTTTGGAGTATTGTCTGCCTTCTGTGTGTCTCTGTCCTGTCACTAATTCTCTGTTCTCTGCTGTTCATGGGAGAGGGAAGCTCAGCTGTAACTCTTAACTCCACCCTGCTTCAGAGGCAGTATGCTCACAAGACAACTCCATTCCCTGTGCACTGTTCCCCACCTGTGCTGCAGTCAGATCCCTGTGCATGGACACATGGGCCACTGAATATCTACCCTTAGGCTTGCTGCATGTCTGCATGTCATCCCCATGAAAAGCCATACTGTCAGGTTCATAGCCATGCTATCTCACACTCCCTGTGGGAGAGGGGATACTCCAGGGTATATGGATGGGGGAGGAGTTGGGTAGGGCAAGCCTTTTCTCTGAGGAAGAACCTTCTGAGATCTGCTAGGCCCAAGGTGTGCATGTGTATGCAGGACCCACATTTAGGGTAATAGTTCCAACCCTCTTTGAATGCACAAGCTTGTCCAGTGAGGGACTTTGAGATAACTAGGGACCAAGGAGATGGTGTGGAAAGCAGGGTCCAGTACTTTTGGGAGGGTCCCAGGTAGGCCCAGTATAATGAGTCTCAAAGTTGGGGGGCTTAAGTATAAGGCCTGGGTGTTGTCCTGGTCACTGAGCTGGTCTCTGAACCAAAGCTGGACAGGTCACCTGGGGAGTAAGGGGATGTGGCATGGTGCTGCTTTTCCTAGGAAATGCCTGCTGAGACCCTGTGCTTGTGTTTGCACAAGTCCTGCCCAAGTGAGGGATGCAATTCTGGGTGGTCCTTGAGTTTTCAGAAGCCTTAAGGAGTTTGGCCATGAGCAGCCCATAGAGAGGTTATAGGTGTACTCAAGTAAAGTAGGGAATAAGACAGGAGGGCAGTGTCGGCTGGGGACACGCTGCTTCTGTCGTCTGGGAGTCCATCTGGAAGGACTGTGGGCCAGTGGGTCTGAAGTGGACCAAACTCCTTGGGTATCAGGAGGGAGGTATTCAAGACTGAGTGGAAGTCACAGAAACAGGTACAGGGGAGGGTAAAGCCAGGAACGCACTCTCCTTGTGGCTCTGGCCCTCCTCAACAGCAAACAGACATTTTTTTTTTCTTTTCTACATGGATGCTAGTGCTCACTGAGTTCCTTTGGAAGAAAAAGTTTAATTAAAAATTAAATACTGTCTTATGTATATAAAAAGGGGCAAAGTAAAAAATGCAATCTGGTTCTAGAAAATACACTTTAGAATAAGAATTACGTGCTTAAAAAAAACCCCGACAGAGCCAGCCAGCAGAGCCTGGGCCTGGGCATCCTGGAAAGCCCCAGCACCAAGTAGCTACGAGCTGGGCCCCTAGAGCACAAGTTGGGGCGAGGGGATGGGACCGCAGCCCCCAGCAGAGCCGAACATAAACCTCCATCTGCAAGAGCGCGGGCAGGGCAGGGCCCCTCGGCCGCGTGAGAGCGCTGGCGGGCAGGGGCGGCCTAGCCGGAGATGCAGGCGCTGTAGTAAACGGCGCTGCTGGCATCCGACAGCGCCGAGATGAGGCTGCTCTCCTCCGGACAGGACATGGCTCTCGGACCCAGCTTGGCCAGCGCCACGTGGTACGGGAGCGAGGCGGCCTCGGACCGAGTCCGGCTGCAGTTCAGGTACTGGTCGAACTCGTGGAGGTCCACGTCGGTCCACAGATCAGCCGCGGGACCCAGGGGCTCGGCGCCCTCCGGCGGCGGGACCTCGGGCGGCGGCGACAGCGGGCTGGGGGAGGGGAGCGGCGCGCTCAGGGCGCCGAAGTAGAGGCTCGAGAGCGGCGCGGCGGGCGGCGCGGTCCGGAGCGCCTCCGCCAGGGGCGCCGCGTAGCAGGTGCCCGGGGCCCCGGCCGGCTCGGGGGCGTAGGCGGCGCGGAAAGCCCGCAGAGCGCAGTCCTCGGGGGCCGCAGGAGGCGGGAAGAAGGCGGCCTCGCCGGGCTCCAGGCCGTCCAGCGGCGAGCGCTCGGGCGTGGGCAGCCCCAGGCCGTCGAACTCGGCCCCCAGGGCGGGCAGCTCGCGGAAGGCTCGCGCCGGGCCCGGCGTCGCGAGGAAGGGCTCCGGCGGGGGCTGCGGCGGAGCGAGGCCCGGGAGCAAGAGGCCGGGCTCCAGCCGCCGGGCCTTGCGCGCCTGCTTTTTGCGGCGGGGCCGGTACTTGTAGTTGGGGTGGTCGCGCAAGTGCTGCACGCGCAGGCGCTCGGCCTCCTCCACGAAGGGCCGCTTCTCCGCCGCGCTCAGCTCCTTCCACGCTTTACCTGCGGGCCGCGGGCGCCGGGTCAGAGGGCGCGACGCGGCGTGCGCCCTGGGCGCGTCGGGAGGGGATGGGCCCCCCGAGCCCCCTCCTCCGCCCGCCCCGCTCGGCGCCCCCGGCTCACCCAGCATCTTGCTCAGCACCGCGTTGTGCAGGTCCGGATTCTGCTGGGCCAGCCGCTTGCGCTCGTCCTTCGCCCACACCATGAAGGCGTTCATGGGGCGCCGGATGCGCGACTCGTCGGCCGTCTGGCGCTCTCCGCGGCCGAGGCCATAGCGCCCCGAGGCCGGGCTGCGCGGAGGGCTCCGCGGCGGGGGGCTGGACGGCGAGGCGGGCGCGGGGGTCGAGGCGTGGGCGGCGGGGAGGCCGCGCGGCTCAGAGGCGGCCCCGGCTCCCGGGGCCCATGCACAGTCGCGGCGGGAGGGCGGGCGGTCCTGTGCGCGGTAACCGGGCGGCGATTTCTGCATTCCAGCTGGGCGAGGCCTGGGCGGAACGCGGCGCGGGAGCGCGAAGGACGGTGACGGGCGCTGCGACACCCGGGGCCAAGAGCGCTCGGACGACGGGCGGAGACGGGGCGGACGCGGTCGCCTCGCGCCGGTCGGGAGCGCAGATATAGCCGCGAGGGGCCAATCCGTGGCGGGGCGGGCGGGCGGGCGGGGGCGGGGCCGCCCCTTCCCCGGGGGCTCCCTTTCTTCTTAGGCCGAGCCAGATCCCTCCGAGGCCTCCCCAGAAAAGTCGTCCCCCCCTCCCCGGCCCCGCGCACCATCTCTGAAGGAGGGACCCTCGAGTGGAAGAAGGCTGCCGGTGTGGGCTGAGGCTCAGTAGGAAGGGTGGCTTGAGTGTCCTCAGACCTTCAGAGCTGAGCTGCCACCCCACCCACGAAGTCAGACCCCCGAGTTGTAACAGGAAGAGGGGGCAGCGCTCTTAGGTTGCATTAGGAGATGGAGGGTTTATTTTATTTTAGCACCGAGTTCCTGTGGGGTTGCCTTGATCGTACATCTCAGGAAAGGCGATGTTCCTGTTGCTCAGCTTTGTGCTTGGGAGAAGCTGGAATCTCTCCTTCTCTCTCTACCCACGCAAACTGGAGGCAAGGCAGAGCTGAGACCAGGTCCCCAAGGAAAATGGAGTCTGAGGGCCACAGGGCCCAACCATCCCTGCTAGCTGGGGTTTTCTGTTTCAGGGCTGCTTTAGCTCTCTCCTGGGAAGAGTCAGGGGGCTGGACAGGTGAGGCGGGGAAGCACTAGTTCTTCCCTGGTGGTCCCCCTTTTGGGTTGTTAAGTCTGGGGGTTGTCCATGGGAGCCCTTGGCCACCTTCATTTTCCTCATCAGGAGGGAATCTGGGCCCCAAAGGCTGATGTCTTTCCCGCTGGGAGCTGCCTTCTTTCCTCTGCCAAGTGTGGATCTATGGGCGAAGGTCCAGTCTCCTCGGCAGCTATTCCTGTGGTGTCAGGACCCTACCCACTCATACGCTGAAATCTCTACAGAATATCCCACCCTGAGCACTGGGGGCCATAACGCTTTAGAGACTCTAGGTCTGTGTGGCTTCTGGGCCTGTTCATATGGGTCCTATAGCATCTCAGTGTATCTCCGAGCTGACCCCTGCTCCATAAGCATTCTTGCTGTGGGGAGAGGCCAGAGCTCCTCAGATGGCTGTTGAGTATGCTCACTTGACATTCTGCATGTAGTTAGGGGAGTAAAGGGCTGTGGCAAACCTATTCTCCAGACCTTTCAGGTCCATCATTGGCCAAGCACCTGATACAGGGGCATGGACACCGAGCAGGGTGGGATGTTGGGTCAGCTGGGGTCTCTGGCTTTTCTCAGGAGGTAGACAGTGGGTATGGGCGCTTAATTGTATAGCCACACAGGCCTCTACTTGTGGGCAGCCTCCTTTGGCCAGATTTAGGTGGGTGGGTTTACTGGGCAGTTAACATGGGGATGATGTGGAAAGAGTAGTGAGGAGCTGTTGTGAAGACTCCGATTTGGAGGATGGGCCCAAAGAACTGGAGCTGGGAGCTGAGGCCTGGCTCATTGCTTGCTTAGCATGTTAAGACACCCTGAGTTCTTTCCCCAGCACCACAAAAAACCGTTTCCCTGATCTTCTACCCGCATCAACACTTGTCAGAATTATCCCTACCTCATAGCTACAGGTATAGGTTAGGATCTTAGCTCCGGCAGTGGCTGGTCTGAGGTGATGTTCACCGGGGCTCCAGAAAGGGGCCTAAAGCTTCATTTTCAGAAGGCCCCCACATGGGGTTTAGCATTCTCGGAGAGCCCAGCGTCTCCTCCATGCTTTGAACATAGTGTCCAGAGTTAGTTGATGCCACTCACTGCCTGCCTTTGCGCCAGACAATGACCATCCTCTTGTCAGAGCTGTGGGACCCAGGTGTTAGGCTCTGTGAACTGGGCTGGATAAGAGCCTGGCGGGTGCTACTTTCTGAAGGGTCAGGCTATGCTCAGTGCCTGGCAGTGCTGTTTGGCAGCTCCAGTTCCTCCTTCCAGATGGAACAACAGTGGGAGAGAGGACTGCAGTTAGCCAGCAGGGTGGCCCTGATCCTGGAGCCCATAGGGTTGGAGGGACTCCCCAGGGCTATTGAGGGTTGTGGGTGTGGCCAGCTGTGCTGGGGGAGGGTCACTCAACGTGTGTCTGTGTGTCTGTGTGTGGTCTGCATGTGTGTCTGCTGCCTGGGTGTGGGGTGAGGTAGACCCTAGTGCTGGAGGCTACCCAGAGCTTTGGGAGCCACACACACTGGATTCTCCCATGAAGACATGGGGACTCCCGTTGAAGCCTGGGGATCCTGCTCAGCAAAAGCGAAGGAGCCCCAAGGCCAGTGGAAAAGGCCTATCTGTAGCCCCAGCTCACGGAGAGGCAGGGCAACCTTTCTCTGACAGTGCGGAGCTAGCCTGAGTGTTAAGTGGATTCTCCTCCCTGACCTCCACCTCCTCCCCTTCCTCAGCCTGCTTGGACCCTGGGACAGGGGGGAGGCCTGCAAAGGATGCTGGGTAGTTCCCCTCAGTGGACCTGCTGGGGGCTTGGCTTGGCTCTACTCTGGCTGGGGGTGGTGGGACCTCCCAAGCACTGCCTGGGCACAGACCTCCCAGGTTCTTACCAGCCAGCCCTGGCTGCTGCACAGCAGTGAGGCTGGGACCAATTACTCAGTCCTGCAGGGCTTGGACCCTCCCACTCCCAAAGGGTGGGGTGGGGTCCTTCTCAGAGGCCAATGTAGCTTCAGGTGGAGGAGGATTTGAGTCTCCAGAGGCCTCTGCTTTGGAGTCAGCCTCGAAGTTCATACCCTCCCTCCCACCTTCCCCTTTGAGCTCCAAACCTGGCTGGCCTTAGCCTCTGGAGACTGAAGCGAGGGGAATATGAGGTTGGGGTCATCCTTGGCTTCTCTCCTGGGTCAGGGCCTTTAGGAGGCCTCATGGGGCTTTCAGCTGGGGACTCAGCTGGGGTGGAGGGCTGAGGCTCTATCCTGAGGGCAGTGGCTCTGTTATCTTACTCTCAGTCTTGGGACACACTGAACTTCCAAAAATGCTGACATTGATTCTGGAAAAGGGCAGGTTTTGGGGGAAGGAGCTGCCCCGATTTTCCAGGCACACACAGCATAAGGTATGGAGAGGTGTGAGTGGGTAGAAGTACTTTCAAATGTCGGTTGTGGGGTAAGGTTCATCAGCCCAGCTCCCCACAGTCAGTGCACCCAAGAGTTCCACACAGAGCTGGGTGTTGCTGTGGGTGTGGAGGTCAGTGTGTTTCGTGGGCTGGCGGTGGTGGGTGGGCATGGCACCAGTGGAGGCTGTTGAAGGTTGAAGGAGTGATACCCAGGGTTTGTATGGGGTTGGCTCTCATCCACCTTCTGTGCTCAGCCCAGTAGGACTGGGTAGGGATAGTGGGATGGAAGAGCCAAATGCAACGTATTGCTGCAGGATCACTTGGTGTGACAGCAGACTAGACATGAGGACAGTTGGGGGCAAGTCACATAGAGCTGGGAGGCTTCGGTGGGTGGTCCAGAGGGGAGATGTTTGGAAGGCGGTTCCTGTATTCCAGGATTGTTGTACTACGGTGGGTATGTGGTGACCCAGGGTGTGATCTTGGGCTGTGCCCACTTCTAGGGTACCTGGGTGGGAACTGGGTGTGAAGAGGGCTGTGTGAGTCCACGGGTTGTTGGGAAATCTTTTGGGGTGTTCTGCTACAGGATGGCTTCCGCTGTTGTCTCCTGCTGTGTGGGCCTCCCCAGCAAGGCTGCAGCTTCTCCGGCTCCGCAGGGGCTCCATGGGAACCCGGCTGGGAAGCTGGGCAGCTCTGGGTTTCCGTGGCAACACTGGGGCGGGGCCAGGAAACAGCCGCTCAGGAAGGAAGACTGGCCTCCCCGCCGGAGCGAGCCCAAGGGCCCCGCCGGGCTGAGCAGGCGCCAGACATTCTGTCCAGTTGCCCCCGCCCTTGCTGCTCTGGCCAGTTCCCTTGGCCCCGCCCCCCGGGCGTCAGGTCAGTGGGCCTTCGTGTAGTTACCTTCATTCGTCTCTGGGTGCCTGACCCGGGCCTGCGGCTGCTCCGTTCTCCTGAGTGCCTTGGTTCCCTGCCTGTACCAGGAGCAGAGTACAGTCATACTGGGGTCCTCTGGAGTGTGGTGCCCATCCTGAATGCCCTGCCCTAGGTTGGACTGGCCCCTCTCTTTTCCCTGCCAGCCTAGAAGGTGGAGAGAGCAAGAGAGAGAGCCAGCAAGTGCGAGAGAGACAGGAAGAATGTCTCCAGTGCTCACTTGTCCATCACCCAGTCGGGCGCTCAGGCCAGGAGTACAGCTGTCAGCTGCTCTGTCCTCCACTTTTCTCCTCCTCTCTCTCCTCTTTTTTCCTACGCCCTCCCTTTGCTGCTGAATCAGGGTCTTGCTGTATAGCTAAGGTGGGCCTATCTCTGCCTCCTTGTTCAGAGATAGCAACCAGTTATTCATGCATCCATTTATTGGATACTGAGCCTCCTGCTGGCACTAGACTATTCCCCAAGGTAGGGATCTGGAAGAGAAGAAATATTCCAAATTCCTGCTGTAGCATGTTTCCTTTCGGTGTGTAAAGACTGAAGATGAACACGTCCACAAATAAGCCAGAATTTGGGGTGCCAAGTATGGGAGGGAAAATGTCAGGGTGCTTAGACCTTGTCTTTCCATGAGCCCACACCCGAAGGAAACATGAAGGAGCCATGGGGGTAGCATGTTACACTGGGAAGGAGTCAAGAAAAGTCACTGGGGACAAGGGGGCAGGTGTGTGGCAGGAGGGTCAACAAGCAAGAGGCTCATCGGGGCCTTTTTTCTAAATGACACTTGGGAACTTGGAGAGTTTTGAGCAAAGGGTGTGGTATGAGTTGGCTTCCTATGGATAAACACATACCTACAGGGCATTAGCTGTGGCTGACTGTCCAGACTGGGCAGTCTTTGTAGGAGAGTAGGGCAGGCAGGCTGTCTCAGGGTTTGCTGCCCTCTGAGATCTTCAAGCTTCACCCATTGCCCCTGACTCTGTGACTGCCTGGGGTCCCTAGGGAAAGAGGGTGGAGTGGCCGCCAGGCTGTCGGGCTGGCAGGGCAGGAGGGCGGCATTTCTGGGAATTGTGTGGGAGAAGCGCATTGTTAGAGCAAGCCTGCAACAGGCATTCAGGGCCTCATAGGCCTCTGGGGATGCCTCCTGCCTCCCCAGCCCTGCCCTTGGGAGAGGAAGCTGGGCTCTGGCCAGGCCTGTGGCCTGGCTGGGGACTTTCCAAATAGACATTGCCATTCTGCAGACTGAGAGACTGAGGCTCAGAAAGCTGATACCTGCACCTGCGGTCAGCAGCCATGTCCGCTTCCAACCCCTGCACACTTACACATATACACACGGGCGGGGATTCTTGCTACATGGGTCATTGGTCACTGCCCTGTCTGACATGGGGTCGGCTGACGTGGGGCTGTGGTGGGGACATGTAGCCACCATGGTGGGGCTGGAGGGTCTGATGGACCAGATACAGAGGAGGGGCTGCCCTAAGGGTGGCAGGAGTAGGGCCTCTTGGGGCTCCGGGTGCCTTCTGGTCTGTGATGATGGGAAAGGAGAGGGCTCTGTGAGTCCGGCAGTGAGAACCTTCCCACTGCATTCACATTGCCTTGGCCAGAGGGGAAGCATGCAGGCAGACACTGGGGTCAGGGCCAGCTCTGGGCAGGCAGGGGTGTGTGTGGGGGGTGAGACACAAATAGAAAAATAAATGGCTTGAGCTTCCGCTGTTTCCTGGACTGAGGAGGGGGAGGGGCAGGCTTTGGGACAAAGGTACAGCTGGCTTGGTGGGGCAGACCCTGGGGGTGTTCCCCCAGATCCCATTAGGGTCATGTTTGCCCCTTTCAGACCTTCAAGCTGTAATGTTTCCAGTTTAGTCTCCAGGAAAGATCTGTTTTGTCTACTGAGGATTCCTTAGGTTGGAGAGTCCCTACAGGAAGGGACAGAACTAAGGAAAAGTTGAGGAGGGGGCTCAGTCCCAGGAAGGTGGGAGAACAGGAACCAGGTTCTTTGTGGGGTGAACTGTAAATGAACCTCATCTAGATGTACTTAGGCTAGGGGAGGCCTCTGCTGGTGGATGGGGTAAGAAAGTAAGTAAGGCCCCCAGGAACACTGTCAAGGCTCTCAATCTCCAGTTGCAGGCAAGTAAGTGTCCCTCCCACCAGGCTGAGGCTGAGGTAGGGTCTTGGGAGACGGTTCCTTTTTGGAGTGCGTACACCAGGATTCTATTGAGGCTGAAGCTTCCAAGGTTGCCTGTGTTGTGTGTGTGGAGGGGGAGGGCTCTGAGGTGGGATGTGACTGCTCTGAACAAGGTCCTGGATGTCAGAAATCATGTGGTGTCTGGGAACATGCCCCCCCCCCCCAAAGACAGGGTCTCAGGTAGTCCAGTTTAGCCTCAAACTCGGTAGGTAGTTGAAAATTACCTTTAACTTCTGATCCTCTTCACTTCACCTCCCAAATCCTGGGATCACAGTGATGGGTCTCAAACCCAGGGTTTTGTGCTTGTGAGGCAAGCACTCTAAGACCGAGATACACCCTCGGCCTAGGCGGTGGGATTTCTAAGGCTGGAAGGTGGGAGCATTGTGTTGGTGGATACTGCAGCCCACACAGGTAGGGTCCTCAGGATTGAGCTCGTCTTGACCCTGGCTGCTTTGGACGTAGCTAGGCAGTTATGGCCCCTTCTGAGAACCTACTGTACCCCTCTTGGAAAGGGCCTCAATATCTGGACAGGTCTGTGGCTCACTCCTGCCACCTACAGGCTGCTGTTGGTCACATATAGGGCTGAGACTGCTAGTTTTAGGTGGGATCAATCATGAACTGCAAACTGCGGGGCTGAAGGGCGTGTAGTTCAGGCTCTCCTGCTGCTCCTGCTGCGGTAGGGCCTCAGAGCATGAACTCATTTCACACACAGCCTTCTGGCTTCCGGAACTTGGTTGGGAAATAAGGGCCCAGTTCCCAGTAAGAGGCAGAACCAGCGTTGGCTGAGGGAGCTGAGCTCATCCACCATCAGCCCTTTGTGGAAAAGCTTTGTTACCTCCATGTTTTTTCCTTGTGTTAAAGAAGTCATACACAAAGAAAAAAAAAGTCACAACTGGCCATCACCATGTGTCCTATATAATTGACATGAAGAGCCCAAGCCCTGGTCAGCTAGGCCATCTGGACACTCCACCCGCACCCTCTCCTTATGGTTCTTGTGGGCTCCACGCTGATAGACAGAAATCCCTTGGCCCGGGCCTGCAAGCATCTGCAGCACTGAGGCGCGGCAAGGCCTGGGTCTCTTCCTCCTTTTTGCCCTGGTCATGGTTATGGGGGTTCTGTGCTAATGCCCCAGACCTAACGGCCATGCTCAGCTCTCGCCCTCCTGATGGCAGCCTCTGCGATTCTCATTTCACCGGTGAGGTGCCCTGAGGCACCGTTCCGAGCCTGGGGTCTGCGCCCCGGTGAGCTCGATTTCGGAGTCCAGGATGACGCCTTTCTCCCTTCGGGCCCCGCACCTCCTCGTCAGCGATGCAACTGCGCCCAAGAGCGAACGATCCGCCGGTGGAGACACAGGTGCGGGAGGTCGGGCGACCCGAGCGAGCGGACCGGGGCAGCCACGTCGCCGGGGCGGGGGGCTGGGGCAGGTGGCACGGGGTGGGCCGGGGCCGCCCGCACGCCGCGAGCCTAACCCCGCCCCGGCCCCCTCCCTCCGCGTGGCCTCCCGCCACGGCCGCGGCAGGACGACGTTCCCAGGAAGCCGCGCGCAGCGCGCAGGCGTCGGGCGTTGTGGGGGGGGGGGGCGGGACCCGCTCCTCCGAGCGCGGCGAGTCGGGGCCGGCGGGCAGGGGCGCCGCTCGCTGCCCCGAGGCGGCGATGGGCCGGGAGGAGGAGATTGCGCGGATCGCCCGGAGGCTGGACAAGATGGTGACCAGGAACAGCGCGGTGAGGGGCGCGGGCCGCTAGGACCCCGGGCCCCCGCCCCGCCGAGCCCATCCCCGGCCGCACCGGGACCCCCGCCCGGGCCCGTCCTCGACCTGGGCCGGGGGCCTCCGCCCTGGACTGGATGCGGTGCGGGCGGAGACCGCCCGGTGCCCTCGCCGCCCCGCCGGCTGCGCGGCGTTCCGGCCCAGCCGTTGTTTCCCTGCCCGCGCCCACCCTCCAGGGCCAGGCTTCTCTCAATGAATGCTCGCTGTCGGGCCTCAGCCGGCGGCCAGTCGGCGTGGCAGACAGTGGCCACCCCGGGGTGAGTCTGTGGCCTTGAGGCCCGAGGAGGCTCATTGCCTCTGGGGCTGGCCGTCCGGCCCAGCCGCCCGTCCGACCTCGGCCACTTGCGCAGCCTGGCGCCCCGCATCCTGCCTGTGGCGGGTGGGGAGGGGCCGGGAGGCGGCCCCAGACTCACTGACCATGACCCACCGTCCCTGGGATCACTTCCCTGGGCAGCTCGGTGAAGGCGGCCGTCTTAGGCCCCGAGGCCCTTGGAACAGAGTTGAGCCTGGGCCTCCTTTGCTCGTGGTTGGGGGCCGGAGTCCGCACCAGGAATCGAGCAGGCTCCCACGCGTGCCTTTACACTAGAACCAGTCCCACGCCCCATCACTTGGGCGCACAGGGGCTGCAGTGGGTGCCACTCGCCTGCTGGCGCTTTCTTCCTCAGGGAGAGAAATCCGAAGGGCAAACTCAGGGCGTGAGGGAGGCCTAGGTGTGCTGGAAATCCGTAGGGTTTGGGTGGTGATGGTGGTGGCGGAGGGACAGATGAGTGGAAGTCCATGGAGAGGGAGGGTTGTGCAGAGGGGTGGGAACCCACAGAGGTCCCAGAGGGTCACAGCACTAGAGAGGCCTCCTCGGGGCAGGTGGAGGTTTGTTTGGTCCTTCTGGTGAGTGTGCAGGACAGTTGAGGACCAGAGTCAAGGGCACTGGGGATCATGTCCCCTCAGGAAGTCACCTCAGGGCAGATCTGTGTAAAGCGCTGTGGACAGAACTTTCCTTGGAGCATAAGACCAGCCTCAGCACAGAAGCCACACAGGTTTGGGGGGCTGGAGCGCCAGTCCAGTCTCTTCCCCCTTAGTACAGGGCATTTGCAAGCATTTCCCCAGTGACATTTGAGTAGCTTGGTGGATCCTCTCTGCCCCCTTGTGGCATGCAGAGACACCCACGGGGACAAAGTGAGGCAGGGGCAAGAGGGGAAGGGGCAAGTTTGGATGTGAGGCAGTCTTATTTTAGGGTGATATTTGGGCAAAGTTTTGATGCACTCGGGAAGGGTATTTGCACACTGTAGTCTTAGGAGCAGGGGTCCTGAGGTGGAACCCCCATAGGAACCCTCTGCAGGTGCAGCTTATCTGTAGATCATGAGAAGTCTTGGTCAGGGGACAGGACAGGAAGGAGCCCAGGGATGAGGAATGAGACCTTGGGCCTTGTAGGTGCTAGCAGTGGGACAGGCCCTTATTCTTTCCCTCCCCCTTTCCTTTCCACTGGATATTGAACCCAGGGCCTCAAAAATGCCAGGTAAATGCTCTATCACTGAACTATATTCATAGCGCTCTTTTTACTTTTCCTTTTGGTTTTTTGAAGTAGGGTCTCGCTCTAGCCCAGGCTGACCTGGAATTCACTATGTAGTCTCAGGGTGGCCTTGAACTCCTACCTACCTCTTCCTTCGGAGTGCTGGGATTAAAAGGCGTGTGCCACCACCACCGGCTTTACTTTAATTTTATGACAGGTTGTCTCTAAGTTTCCTAGGCTGGCCTTGAACTTGCAATCATCCTGCAACAGCCAGCCTGGAAAAGTTTCAATTAGCAGTATTATTAGCTCCAAAAAAAAATCTGTGGCTTTGACTGGAATAGAGACGCCTGAGAGGTTGGCCTTTCCTGGGTCAGTCCCTTCTGTTGGTGGGTGGGCACTTTAGAGAGACTTCTTTAAACCAGGGCATGGATGGGACAGAGCTAGGGAACCTGGCCTACTCCTCTGCCTGAGTATCCTTAGGGAGGAGCTGGGCATTTCTGCTCTAGTGGTTTTGTCAGTGACTTTGTATGGTTACTGTGAGGTCTGAAGGTTGTTACTACACATGTAGGGTGAGTATTTTGATTTTGGAGAACACTAGAGCTGTTTGTTTCCACCCCTGCCCTGGGGTGAGGGCAGTAAGGGTCCCTCGTCAATGCAGACACATGAGTGCGGAGCCCTTTGGCATTTCAAGCGAGGGAATGGCTTCTTTCTAATCTGTAAATTGTTACTGCCTGTGTTCCCCCATGTGAGCAAAGGACAGGATTGTCCACTGGTGTCTAAAGTCCTTTATGAAGGCCCCTTCTCCTTCCAGGAGGGAGCCATGGACCTGCTTCGGGAGCTGAAGGCCATGCCTATTACACTGCATCTGCTACAGGTAGGTCTTCCCTGCCGCATCCTGGGTAGCTCCAGAGATAGCAGTGCCAAGGGCATCATCTAGTAGGGCTCCCCCTGACCCTAGGCCTCAGTTGGCACAAACACCTGCTCTGAGGAGACATTGCCTACCTTTCTCTGGTGCTCACTGAGGGGGAGGAGATGTCCTGGGTTCTAAATGGGCCCATAGCCATGCCATGTGGGAGCCAAGGATCCCGTAGGAAGATCTGTACTTGGGGTGGGCCCCTACTGCCTCTGACCCAGGCTACTTGCCTTGCAGTCCACCCGTGTTGGAATGTCTGTCAACGCCCTGCGGAAGCAGAGTTCAGATGAAGAGCTCATTGCGCTGGCCAAGTCCCTCATCAAATCTTGGAAGAAGCTCTTGGGTGCGGGTCAGACTGGGAGAACCAAGGTGGCCTCTCGGTGGTCAGCACAGCATAGAGCACTGGCCACCTGGGAGTGGGATGTGACAAAGCCTTACCAGAAAATACCCGGCTGTGGGCTAGGAATGGATTGATGGGTGCCATCTGTGGTGGTGGTAAGGAAGTGGCCTGGAATTCATTATGTAGTCTCAGGGTGTCCTCGAACTCTCAGCGCTCCTCCTGCCTCTGCCTCCTAAATGCTGGGATTAAAGGTGTGTGCTCCCATGCCCATCGAGAAAGGGGGTTTTGACCTGCTGAGGCAAACAGAGAAGCAGGGCAAAGTCAGGATGCCCCAGGGAGTGTTCTCAGATGAAGGAGGAGGTGGGGCTACTATCCAGGGAAGGGCTAAGCTGGGCAGAAGGCAGCTCTTCTGGTGGACAGTGGGCAGGCAACTCAGCTGCCGAGATGCCCCTGTGGATCAGGAAGGCAGTCCTTCCCAGGTTCTGTCTACACCCTGGGATTCTGCCACAGGATCTGTCCCTCTCATTAGTCCCATGGCCATCAGGATGTACAAGTTCGTCCTGGTCCCCCAGGCAGGCCCTGGGCCAGGCTCTGCTCATGGGTTCAGAAGAAGTATTGTAGGGTGTATGCCTGGTCTCTTGGCCAGGATGAATAGGGGGGTGGGCCCTGAGAGGTCCCATAATGACCTGCTTGAGTGTGGGGGGATATTGGAGGGAGGATTATGGGGAGGCTGATGTGCTTACTGGGGATAGGCAGGAAGATCTGGCGGCTTCCTGGGATCTTGCTTGTCTGGTTGGACTAGGGCTTGAAGCAGTAGGGTTACTGGTATGGCTGAGGTTAGGCCAGTACCTGCCTACTGGCCTACCTGCCTACCCCTGACCAGTCTGTATCCTTTATTTCTGGTAATGGCAGATGTTCCTGATGGCAAAAGCCAGGACCAAAGGAGGGGCACACCTCTGCCTACATCGTCCTCGAAGGATGCCTCAAGGTCCACAGATCCCAGGTTGCACACCTGAAGACAGATGGACACACTCCTGCTCCGGCCTGCTTCCTCAGTAGAAAAAGGGCACTGAAGTCCATGTGTCTAGACACTGCCTTGAGGGCGGGGCTCTCTCTATGGGTCCATGCACGGATTGGTCAGCCTCATGCTGGACACTTCCATAGCTCAGTCTCTTCCCTTCTCATATGGTTGGCTATGTTTGTCCAGCTGCCAGTGGGACCTTTGCAGACTCCTTCAGCAGGAACCTGCTGCCTGTCAGGAGCCAGCCCAGCCCTAGGCATTTCCCTCCACCATCTGCTTCCCCAGACCGTTATTCCCCTCTGCTTAGCAGGGCTCTCATGCAAATGCTGCTCAGAGACAGGGACAGGCCCAGTGCCTCTCTACATTCAAGTGGGTGGTCAAAATTACCTCTGTTGCCATGGAGACTAGGGATACTTCTGGGATGGAGATATATATATATATATATATATATATTTATGGGCTATGGCTGAGAAGCTCCTTTGACCAGATGGTAATAGTGGCTAAAGGCTGGACTTGGGCCAGGACAGACTAAGCTCTGAACTGGCGTGGCAGTGTGTCTCAAACTTATTAACATACCTGCATAGTTGATTATGCTCAGGGAAGTCACCTGTCACTGCTAATTTCCAGATGGAATGCTTGAAGGGAGGACCAGATCAACATAGCTAGATCCTTGCCCCATTTCAATGTTGAGTAGGATCATCTGTGACACCAAGACTTGACCGTGGGTGCCCCCCACCTTGTCTTTACCCCAGGCAACTGGAGGTCTCTGTCCCTGAGCTGCCATTAGTAGAGGTATTCATAGTGTTCTTGGTCTTTTAGAAGACAGGTACCCTGGAGGTGGCAGGAATGCCTTCGCCTATTTTAACCACCTGGGGTGTTGCCCAGACATTTCTGGGGAAGGATCTGCCATACTCCTCCTGGGGGAGTGAGCTGACATACTGGGGGCCTTATGGGCAGTGGGGCAGAAAACATGGCCTGCTAGGCTGGAATAAAGATGGGTGAAGTCATGGGCCTTGCCAGAGACTGTCAAGGACGAGCAAGGCTTTGGAGGTGGGGATGTTGCCAACATCTGCTTTTCTGTAGACTACTTGCAGCCTTGAATCGAAGCCCAACAGGCCTTGTCTCTCTAGCCGCAAGAAGCCAGACCCACCTAGGAATCCAACCATCCCAAGGATCACCACCTTTCCTCCAGTGCCTATTACCTGTGATGCTGTGCGTAACAAGTGCCGTGAGATGCTGACTTCGGCCCTGCAAACAGACCGTGAGTGCTACAGGGTGGCCTGAGCCTCTTCCTGTTTCAGAGGCTGGTGCCAGAGGGATAGTCTGCTGTGGTTCTGGGAGGAGGCAGGGGTCTTGGGGATTACCAGAGTATCTGGATCTTGGGCGATGTGCCCCAGAAATGTGTCCCTTGCATCTGCTAGGCTAAGGTGCTGTGCAGGCAGAGGGGTGGCAGGCGAAGAAGCAAGTGGGGATGGCTAGTGAGGGCTCCCTCTTGCAGACGACCATGTGGCCGTCGGTGCGGACTGTGAGCATCTGTCGGTTCAGATCGAGGAATATATCCTTTGTTCAGGGCATATCAGGGGCTTTTGGTGGGATACATAGGTCACTGGAGTTGGCGCCTCTGGTGCCTGCTTGACACCACTGCTGGGCTCTCCAGTGCTCTGAGTGGTCCCATGCCTTTTCCTGGGCTAGTGAATGGCTTTGCTTCTAGGGGATCCTCCCGGGACAGATTGAGGGGTTGTGTCTATCTGTTGACAGGAGACCTAGGTCTCACACAGGAATAGTTTTCAGCCCGCAGCTCTCCAGGGCATCCTGGGAGGGTGGGCTGATCAAGATTCCCCACCCGGCCCCCAGCAGGGTGGGTGGAGCTCAGAAGCCTCAGATGGGTCCTTAAACACCTGCACGCATCTTTCGGGATGTGGGAAACACTGACATGAAGTACAAGAACCGTGTGCGAAGCCGCATCTCCAACCTCAAAGATGCCAAGAACCCTGGCCTGCGGCGGAATGTGCTGTGTGGTGCCATTACGCCCCAGCAGATTGCTGTGATGACGTCAGAGGTGAGGCCCCCCCTGGAGGCGTGAGTGGGGACTGCCTCAGCAGAGCTGCAGGCTGAGCCCTTGGTTCCTCCCCTAGGAGATGGCCAGCGATGAACTGAAGGAGATCCGTAAGGCTATGACCAAGGAGGCCATACGTGAGCACCAGATGGCCCGCACAGGAGGCACACAGACTGACCTGTTTACTTGTAGCAAGTGCAGGAAGAAGAACTGCACCTACACACAGGTGGGGCTTTCGGGCAGTCTCGCTTTCCTTAGAGCCCAAGTTCTATGCCAAGGCCAGGTGGCCTGGCCCCGCCCGCCTAGGATGGAGGGACAGGAGCATGGCATGTTGCCTGGCAGTGGTTGCAGGACCTTCAGTCTTCTGTGGCGGTGGATACTAAGGTGTTTTGGGGAGACCACATGGGCTCCAAGAGATGTTGGGGACTTCGGAAGTGTTAAGGTGACATGTCTGGAAAGACTGGAAACCACTATCCCTTGGGTCTTCCAGCAAGTGGCCATGGCCAGGGGAAACCTTTCTGTTGGGAATCCTCTTATCTTCAGCTGACATTCTGGGTTCTGCTGACCTTAGCTCTTGAGGCCTGTGTTATGGTAACCTACCTTATCTTAGCTCTAGAGAGTTGGGTTCACTGGGACCAGCCTCAAATTGTCATCCTTGGGGCCCAGGGGCTGCAAAGCCACCACTACCTAAGTCAGGGGATACTTTTCTGTAGCAGAACCTGGGAGTTAGCTACCTGTTCCACAGGTCCAGACTCGCAGCTCTGATGAGCCCATGACCACTTACGTTGTCTGCAATGAGTGCGGGAACCGCTGGAAGGTATGTGGGTCACCTCATTCCATTAGAGTGGGTCTGAGGTGTCAGCCAGGGACCACTTTGTCCAGCCAGCCTCTCTGGAGTCCTTGGGATGGAGTTCCCAGCCTGGGTGAGCCTGTCCTCTGTTCTGAGGATGGGGTCATCTGGTGCCAGATGTTTCTTTGCCTTCTTGCAGTTCTGCTGAGCCCTCATGGTGATGTACCATAGTCCTGGCTATGTCGTGTCTACCCTGTCTGTATTGTTGATGGGCAGTGCTTCTCTGGAGAGCCCTAGAATGTGGCACACCCAGTCCCAGTCTGCCTTCCTGGTGTGCACCTTTCTGCCCTTTGCCTCAAGATATTAAATGTTTCGTTTTCCCATCTTGCCTTCCTGTGTACACACGCTTCCTCTGGATCCTGTCCCTCTGCTGTTGTGGACGCCTCTTCTTTCTGGAATCAGTCAACACTTGGTAGAGCAGTGCCACAGACAAGAGCTGGGCTGGCTCTTGGTGCAATCACTTGTACTTGAGATTCTAGGAAGCCAGTGTCACTGCCTGTGTCGACAGATGGGGAGGATCCCTGGCTGTGGCAGCCCAGGGCCCTTTCAGGATGACTCACTCCATCCCGCATTCTGGTCACTCAGAGGGATGGGAGTTTCAGGGTTAGGAGTTGATTCTAGCTTCAAATAAGTTCTCAGAAAATTGGGGGATGTAATAGCCAGCACTTGCCACGTAAGGCCTGACAGATGAAGATAACATGCCTCTCACCTTTGAGACGGCCATATTATTAACCCTGCCCCAGCTGGAGACTGAAGTTCATAAAGGCCTGGAAAAATCTTCAGTTGCATCTCAAGCCTTTGAGGGGTACTTACCTACTTTCAGTGCTGAGGCCAGATCTTGGAGCTCAAACCCTGGGCAGGACCCACTGCTGTGGGACAGGGTACAAGTCAGAGTCTAGATGCTCCTCTTCTTTAATCCCTAGCCCAAATGTAGGATAACAAGATGTTTCTGTTTTAAAAACACCAAGAAGCCAGGCTTAGTGGCACATGCCTTTAATCCCAGCACTCTGGAGGCAGAAGTAGGAGGATCGCTGTGAGTTCGAAGTCAGCCTGGAACTAGAGTGAGTTCCAGGTCAGCCTGGGCTACAGCGAGACCCTACCTCAAAAAACCCCCAAAAATTAAAAATAAAAATACCAACAACCCTGCAGCCTGATTTTGGCATGTGGAGGTATAGAGATCAATGTGAAAGCTTTTTCCTTTTTAATAAAACATATAGTAAGGACATATTTCCAGGTTTAAAGTTCATGAACATATAAAATATAATTGGGTCCTGTTACATGACCCTGGTTCTGAGGTCTCGCCTCTAGTTCTGAGGTTCTAGGGAGTAGATACCTCAAGCAAGAGTGTCTCCTGCTACAAACCTGTTGGCATAGAGGCTGTTTTGCACAAGGCATATCCTGGGCACATGGCTGGGGTTCCCAGGCACCTCCCAGGAAGGCCCCCAGCAGAAGCATTGGGCTGGGCAGCTGCAGGCTGGTGTGTGATCTGCAGCCTGCCTGAGGCTGCAGTTCCTGCTAGGCCAGGTCAGGGCAAAGCCAGAGCCAGGGGGCACTGCACTTATCACTGGAACTGGGCCTACTTCTAGCCAGCCAGGTGTGAGCCTTGAGTCTGCCCATGAGAGTGGAGCATCTGCGTGGCAGCTAGTGGCCTATGCCTCAGAGGAGGACTGTGGGGCCACCCGGAGCAGCAGAGCACGGTACGTGGGGGAGCTGAGGAAGCGAGGATAGGAGTCCCGGTGCATGAGTGTGTAGATCTGCAGCTGTGCATCGTCAAATGTGTGTGCAGATGGCTCCTGCATCTTCCTGTTGATGCCCTCTCGAACTCGGGAGTCCAGGCTAACCTGTATGGCATGCACTGAGGTTAGGGGGTGCCCTTCCCAGGCCACCCCCGCTTGTCCCTTCAGCCAGCGCACCTCCTTGGGGGACAGGATGGACACATAGTCCTCATAGATGAGTCGTGCTTTCTCATCCACCACATGCTGGTTGGCCTCTGCCTTTAGCTCCTCACAGGCCAGCCAGAAGAGCATGTTCTCCTCACTGTACTCCGTGCGCAGGAATGCCCGGAACACGCTGCGGCCTGCCGGGCTATGCATCAGCTTGTCAAAAGACTGTGCCCAGCTCTGTACCTCCTCAGGGCTTGGTGGAGTGCTGGAAGCATCAGGGCCGGACCATGTTAGGCCCAAAACACACATACCACACCCATACACAAATGGTAGCTGGACTCACCAAGCTTCACAGCTGGGGAGAGGTTGTAGCTTGCTCTCACGGGAGGCCTGCCAAACTCGCCGCCGCTCTTGGTTCCTAGTGGCAAAGTTAAGTGGCACTGTCCTGTACAGCTGTGGCATCTACAAACCGTTGTAGGCACGCATGGCCCTTGGCACACAGGTGCCTGGCTTGTACATGCTGGGCAAAGAGCCTCTAGAGTGGGCCCTCTTCACACCCTCCCACCCCTCCACTGAATTGGCTTGTCCAGGTCACAGTTCTGGTCAGCAATTGCACTCTGCAGACTCCTCTGTGAGGCTGCCTTCGGGCCTGCGGGGTGGGATCCTCAGGCTAGTCCTAGCTCACCCCTTTTCTTGAAGAGTCTGCTGAGAGGTCTACATTGTAGGCTCAGTGGCTCAGCTGATGCAGGGTGAGAGCCCTGCCTGTGTGTCTATGCATGTCTGTTTCTGGGTCCTCATCCTTGTCTCTCTACAGGAACCTTCTTCTGTCAGTCCATGCTTAGCTAGCTACTTTGCAGGGCAGTTGACACCAGGCCTGACTCCCATGCTCCCTGCCCCGTCCTGTTCCTTAATAGCCAAGGTCCAGCAAACCCTAACTATCCATGCTTCAGGTCCTGTATTTCGCCTGCATACATGCCTTGGTGGTTTGCTGTTCAGCAGACTCCACTTTGGGTAACTAAGGCTGTGTAGAGACAGGACTCTGCAAAGGCAGAGAACTTCCATCAGCTTCTCTACTCCTGGGAAACCCTGTTGCCACCTGGAAGCCACTCCCACACAGATGTCCCAGGACTTCTAGCACCCTTCTGCCCATAGCTGTTCCCTCATCTGGATCTCTGCTTAAATGGGCCCCCCCAACAAAGCCTGGGGACTGGGTAGCTCACAGTGGTATCAGCAGGCATGTGGTTAAGTACATGGACACCATGTTCTTAGCATTGGCGTGTGCTGAGCTACACAAAGCCCCTGAAGGCCTTGGCCCTCCCATGGCCCAACAGGATTCAGCAGTCCCTGGACAAGTCTATGAGGCAGCAGGGGCACCTGCTTGCAGACTGATGTTTTGAAAGCCTCTGGAAGGTTTGGGGAGCAGGGCCAGATTTGACCTCCTAAGAGCCACCCCACCCCAGGCCCACATACCATAGTTCTGTATCCCATGAGCCACTTCTCTAGCCCCCATGCACCCCAGTTCTTCCCCCTGTGATCTGTCCCCAGGTGCAAATACCTTTTTTCCTATGAACTATGTGCCTCCTGGCCCACACACCCCAGTATTTCATGAGCCACCCCAAGCCCTCATACCCCAATTATGCCTCCCCCATGTTCCCTAACTCTGCCCATGAGCTAGCCTAAGACCCACATACCCTGAGTCCGCCCACTGCGCGCTGTGCTCCCCACAAGGCCCACATACCAGGAGCAGCTGCAGCAGCAACACCAGCACAAGCAGCAAGGGTTGCGACTGGGGGCTGCTGGGGGGGCTGCATCATGACGGGACATCGAGGGGGGCCTGTCCGCCTCCTCTGGCCCTGCGTGCTGGGGAAGAGAAGGCAGCCTCAGCCTTCAGGCTAGGTCTCACTGGACTTCACATCTCTGCCCAGATACCCAACTGGCTGTATCCCCAAGGGCATAACCACTTGGCCCCCAGGTGTCCAGCCATACCCCCATTTAGAGGTGGGGAGGGAGTGGCTTACCTGTTTCTCAGCCTCATGTGGGGTGGGCATGGATGAGTGGAAGGGTTGCCCAGGCTCCGTGGTGCTAGCTCTGGATTCTCACTAGCAGCCTGGGAGTCTAGGGAGAGACGTGAGTTCTGAGGGCCTGTGACCCCTTGGCTGTCATTCGCTGTTTTGAGAGGGCTTCCTCTGAGCCCTGCCTCAGTGCCTACTCCATGGCTAAGAAGGGAGCTACTGCAGCTGGGCACCAGATGAGGCCTCCATAGGAGGTTCCTAGATACCTCCATTTGCTCAGCTCGGCCCCTAAGAGGCCGGAAGCATGGGTTCCTCTTTCTTGGCTTCTAGCTCCTGACTCCTCCCCAAGGGGACTAGAGCTATAGGCTGGTGTGTGTGTGGGAGGAGTGCAGGGTAAGACATTCTGACCCACTCTTCCTCTAGATCTTTCTGCCTGACTCAGTAGGGAAGTGGACAGTTATTCCCCAGAAGACTGCTGGGGTAGGCCTAAAGCACTGAGTACTCATGTGGGACTGGGGACAGGATTCCTGAAGGTCTGAGAATAGGGCGAGCACTTGAAGAAACAAGGTTTTGTTTGGTCCTCATCTGCCTCAGACACCCCCACCCTGGATTTCCTCCATTCTTTCAGGCTGCAGAAACTATAGGAGTGCTAGTCAAGAAAGCTGGAGTGATAGTGTGTGTGTGGGAGGAGGGAAGGGGGCTTCAGACACTCAGCTGGGAGGGTAGGGTCTTTTTGGGAGTTCACAGTATGACACATCCTTCCCAGTGTTTGGGCCACACCTTCATGGGGGGGGGGTCTTAGAAACCTCCTCAGGTCATTCAAAGATAACCACCAATCCCATTGTCTCCAGTGGCAATGGAACAAGGTATCCAATCAATACAACATTCTGGCAGCAGGTACAGGTAGGGGCCCTGAGGCCTGGGCTTTGAGCCCTCTGTGCTGTCCACCTTTCCCCCTCTGAGCACTCTGGGGCTCAGGGACAGTCCCATTGTACTTTCTTATTTAATGTCTACCCTGCTGCCACCCTTCTCCCAGCAGAGGCCTTTTCATCCTATTTCTGCCCAGGGCAGTCCTCTTCAGGTCCCCCAGAACTCTGTGGGTGGTGATAAGAAGGGCCAGTGTCCAAGCTCTACACACGAGGGCACCAATGGAGGCCTCAGCCCTTCCCTTACCACCTGCTTGGCTTCTTGAGATCAGAGATACTCCAATCCCCCAGCAAGCAGATGGGGACACAGAAGCAGCCTGGATGGGCTTCCCTGGGGGTGAGCTTCTAGGGAAAGGAAGGGGCGTGGCAGCCTGAGGTCTGGCAGCTCCCCATAGTGCAGGCCCTCCCTCACACCTCAACCCTAACTGTGGTCCTTTGGAGGCTCCATCTCCATTCAGATGACTGAATAAGGAGACCAGCTGGGGTTTGGGGACTAAGTACAGAGGTTGGAAACTGCTCCTTTTCCTAGTTGCAAGCTTTTTGGTCCTGGCTCCCTGCACCCTTCTCAGGTCGGTAGGGAACATCTACAGTGCTCTGGGATGCCTTCTTTCTCTCTAGAAGGGGGGGGGGTGTGTCAAAGGGTTTGAATTAGAGTATTCCTGACTCTCATCTCCACATTAGAGGTCCTCCACTTTCCCTAATGCCCTAGGCTTTGGTCCTCAATCCTGGGCTGGGAGAGGCCAGACAGGCAGCAAGTCTGGTCTCTGGGGACAGAAACTCTCTGGAGAATGGCTGCTGTCCTGCTCCACAGAAGGAAAAAGAACGTCCAAGCACGCCCAGTCCCAAAAAAAGAATAAGAAATTGTGACAATCCCAGAAGAAAAAAGTCATAACCTTTGGAAAGAGGTTGACAGAGTGGCTTCATTCCTACTTCCACCGTATAGTCTGCCCTCAGATGCAGGCCAGGCCTCCTCTGCTGCCCAAGCCCACCTGTGGGATGGTAACACTTCACCCACCTCCTGCTCTTTGCCAGGGGGATCTTCGGAGGGCTTGTCCCTTCTTTGAGGTCCTGCTCCCAGCCTCATCCCCCGCCCTTAAAGAACTCACCGCAGTGCCCCACTCACCCGTGGACCAAAGTCGGAAGGGGTGGGTGGGTGAGGCTGGGTCTAGGCCCCACCCTGGTTACTCAAGGGGCGTGCTCTGCAGCAGTGGGGACTCAAGGCAGGCGGCAGGAGGGACTCCAGGGCGTTCGGAAAGGAGGGCTCCGCGCGCCCCCTCCGCAGGGCCGGGGCGCAGCTCCTCCCCTCCGGCAGCCCGACCCGACCGGAGTGCGGGGCGGTGGCAGACAGCGTCCCTCCCGAGCCCTCCCCAGCAGGCTCTTCCGCCCCCACCTTTGAGCAATCGCTTCCCAGGACGCTGAGCTGCAGAAAGGGGAACCGGCGGCAGGGCCCCCTCCCCCACGCAGGGGGCGGGCTCGGGTCCCACCGCGGCCCAGGTCCACGTGGATCCGCCGCTGAAGTCCCTCAGCGGGGCCGGTGGCCGCGCGCACTCACCGCTGCGTCCCCGCACCGCCGTCCGCGGACCGGCGCCGCGCGCACGCTCGCCGCCGCGTCCCCGCGCCGCGGCCGCCGCGCGCTCCGAGGTCCCGCCGGTCGCCGGGGAGGGGGCGCGGGCGCAGTGCGCAGGCGCCTCGGCGGCACTTCCCCAAAGCGAGGGGCCGGGACTTCCTCGGCTCCGGCGCCCGTCCGCCCCGCCCCGCCCCGCCCCGCCCCGCACTCCGCGCCCCATCCGCCGACGGCGCGGCGTCCCGGTGGCGTGCGGTGGCCGGCGGGCGGGGGAGGGGGTGTCGGCGCGCCGACAGTGGCCCGAGCCGGCGCCCTGCTCGCTCAGCCCCGCGTTTTCATCCACGCGGTAGTGCTGCAGGGGCGCCTAGACGGGTCCCGCGCCAGTTGGCCTGTCTGGGCGACAGGGGGTCTCGGGAAGGGCGGCCTGCCGACCCCTCACCTTTCTGAGCAAGGCTTGTAAGGTGGGACCCAGAGCTCGTTGCCCTGCTCCGAGGCCTTCTCAGGGCAAGAGGGAGGATCCCGAGCAGCACTGGGACTGCAGGTCCCACACCCAGTCTCCCGGAATGTCCGTGTGGCCTGGCTGAAGGCCTGTGGGTTCCTCAAGTCTTTGCAGTGAATGCCCTGCCCTTTGGCCAACTCTTCTGCTCCCGTGTGGTTGGCTGCAGAGGCGAGTTAGCACATGTGCTCAGCAGACTCTGGACTAGGGTCCGGAGACCCTGACCCTGCTCTAGATGCGGTTTCTAGGACGTGTCTCTCTTCCCCGCGGCCCCCACTCCATGCGGCTCTTGTCCTTCCAAGCTCAGGCCTCGCCGGTTCAGGCGTTTGGATCCTCTTCACAAAATGCGTTTTAGCTGCACAGTCGTATTTTAGCCCACACGGGGCAGAGACGCAAAGTGGAGACTTCACACGCTCTTCACTCATTAGGCAGCACCTGACGTCTGCTGTGTACTTGGGAGCAGCCAGATAGACCAGCTTGGAGCTGACTGAAGGGTGCCAGGGTGGGGGGAGAGACAAGAAGCGGACAAGGTGCAACAGCAAAGCTCAGCACCTGGCTGAGCAGAGAGCAGTGGGTTGGGGCCTGAGGCCGCCAGGCTGCCTTCAGTGTTGCGTGCTAAGGGGCTTGACAACTTGACCAGAGTCACCTGGCTGCCATATTGATGGGCCATTAGAGCAAGGCAGAGGCTGGAAAGCCCATCTAGACAGGAAGCAGTTGCTTCTTTAGTTCAGACAACGATCCTGAGTGGCAGGTACAGGTCAGCACAGGGAGGCTCAGAAGAAACTGGCCAGCATTTGGTGGAGGCCATCTGACATGACCGGTTCTGCAGTGTGTGGTATGGTCTAATACTGTGGGGAAATAGGGGTTCTGGCAACTGGCTGTGGGTGAAGGTCAGTACACACCCATGACCTTGTCCTCTGACACCTCAGGTCTGTTCTCCACTCTGTAAGCATCTGCTTCTTAGCACAGAGCTCTAAATCTCGGAAGGAGACCAGGATAGCTGGGCAGGTGAGGCCAGTAGAGATGGAACTTGAACCCAGGTTCAAAAGCAGTAGCCCCCAACTCCTCAATGTATTGGGCCTGTCCAAAGCCTTTGTCCTCTGTAGGGTTTTCTGCAGACAGATGTCCTCTGCTTCTTCCCCAGCTCCTTTGAAGACCAAGCCCCTCATTGGTGTGGAGAACAAGGGGTACCCTGAGCCAGCCCAACACCTGGTACAGAGCTGTCTCAGGCTACTGCCTTACTGACTTTCTCGGGGTACTGGGCTTTGTCCTCGGCCCTCTGCTCTTACGGAGCACTGTGTGGGGCACAGCGAGCAGCCCTGTAGCCATTATTTGAAAGATGAAGAAAGACGGGACCAGAGAAGTGAAGAAACATTTTGTGACTTTACTAAACAGATGGTCTTTCTAGGCACTCAGCAAATCCCCAAAAGATAAAATCTTGGGGTACAGACTTCAGAGAGCTTGGCCAGAGGAGCTAAGCCCTGGCTGTCATCCTGTGCACTGTCTTCAGAGATCTACATCTGGGTGTGCACGATCACTATGCCTCGATGAAGAGATTGTCTCCCCTTCCATTGCATACCCCTGTCCTTTCCCCTTTTCCTTCCCATTGCCAGAATCCCCTTTCCTCCTTCCTGAGAGCTGCTGCTTGAATTGTGAGCTCTGCAGTCTAGGTGTGGATCGAGGTCCAAGGCGACAACAGGCCAACAGGGTGTGGGGGAGAAGGTCTGGATTTGGAAACAGAGTGGCCAAGGGTCTTCAGTGAGCAGTAATCCATCTGGACTTCAGCTCTGACCTCTCCCTCTCCTTCAAAATCTGTTCTCTGCTTCAGTCAGAACCAGTGGGAGTACCCTTGTAGGGTCAAAGACTGCTTCCCTGCAGCTCCTACCTCTGTGGGGGAGGGAGGGAGGGCGCGCAAAGGACTGTAGGCTCTCTAAACCTATGGTGGGGGAAGAGGAAGACTTACCCAGAAGCTCTTCAGAGTTCAGTGGTCAGAACAGGATGGGTGGCTTCCTTCCTGTGCTTTGTGTTTGGTGGGTTGGGTGGGCACAGGTGGCTTTTCATGACAATGGAAGGCTAGAGGGGGGGTCTATCCCAGCATGCAGGGGTCTTGGAGGAGGGCACCCTTCCATGGTCTCTTGGTCCTCTGGGCATGGCTGGGCTCTCCAAAGACCAACTTTGTTTTTTCAGTCACTCCCTCTCACAGAATGCCATGCCAGTTCCCGGATGGGACACCCCTAACTCTGGAGACAGCCTGACTTGCTGGAAGCAGGGCCAAGGGGTGTTGCAGGCACCGTAGCCCCCCATTGTTTGGAAAAGCACCGGTTGCCTGGTGGGGGCAGACAGGGCTGGGAGAGAAGGTGTCCTTGTGCCACCACTTCGATAACCACCCCATCGCCTTATTTTGTCGGGAGAGCCCCTCTGTGGTGCCTTACATGCCTCTGACTGGCTGCGGGAGGGGCAGTGTCCATTCTCGCCCCTTCCCTGCGGGGCCAGGGGAGAAGGAGGGGAAAGACCAAAGAACCCTTGGAAAAGAGCTTTATGTGTGAAGGTGGGGGGCTGCTGCAAGGCCAGGTCGCGGTCATCACCGGAACATGCTGCCATCCGCCGTCTCCTCCAGGATAGTCTCCACGCGTCTCCGCTGCGGGGAGAGGGGCTGGGGTCGGTGCGTGGAAAGGCGTGGGTTCCTCCCACCCGCCTCTGGGGTGACCGGCACCTCTTGTCTGTCAAGGGGGTCTCGGATCTTTGTGGGCTTCAGATGCGGCGGCAAGAGCAGCTCCAGCCGGATGGCAGCGCGCGCGGAGCCCTGCCGCTGGATCAGGAGCTCGATCTCCTCGGCCTGGGGGCCACCGCTGGCTGAGCGACGCCGGCGAGCGGGTCCCCGCCGCCTCCCCTCCTCGGCGGGCGCAGCCGGCCCTCCCTCTGCCCCCTGCCCACCCGCAGGCGGGCGTAGCGCAGCCGCAGGGCGCGCACTCGGGCGCGGGCCTCCGCTGCCTTGAGGACGCCCAGGAGCCGGTTCTGGCGTTCGGTGGGCAGCTCGATCGCCGGGCTCCAGGGGCGCGGGTCCGCCGATTCGCGTGGGAAGACGGAGGCGGCCGCGCCCGCGTCCTCTAGACGGTCGCCGAGGAGCAGTTGGCGGCGGCGCTGCGTGGGGAGCAGGGCCCAAGCCGGCTTCGGGGGCTCCTTGGCCGGCGCGCCCTTCTTGCGCTTCTCGCCCACGGCGGCTCTCGGGGCGTCCTTCCCCGCCCTCTCCCGCGGGCCCTTCGCACCGGCTGGAGGCCTGCTCGGGCTGCTGAGGGAAGAGGACATCCAGCTGGCGAGGGCTAAGGAGCCCACCGTGGCTCCAGCACCTCTTGCCTTCGTCCCTTTCCTGCTCATCCAGGCAGAGTAGCAGGACTTCTAGAAAATGCCCTTGGGTTGAGTAGCTCTCAGGTCCGGGTCAGGACTGGAGACCCCATGGACTGAGCTGGGTGCTGTGCTCTAAGGCCCCCATATCTGTGGTCAGCTGTCATTTCGTGTCCCCTCTGTCTGGTCTGTCCTCCTCAGGATGGCCCATAACCCTTTGGTTAGAGTGAGGTTGGAGGCCGTGGCCCTTCGTGACAATCTGGACAGAGGTCCCATTCCTGTGAGGTGTGTATGTGTGGGTGTGCACGTGTGCCTAGTGTGGTGCACATGTATAGACAGAGAGGCTCAGCCTCCGTCCTTCTGGCCTATCTTTGATGGGCAGAGACGTGGGGGTAATGGCTTACACTGTTTGAGCTCCAGCCCCGTTTTTTTTCACCTTGGGTTCTGGCAAGCTCCTCTTGGTTCCCTGAGGACTGGAGGAGAACCAAGGTCAAACTCTCTCCCCTAAACTCACATCCACCCCAGCTCACCGACCAACTCCAGTGCCAGGCTTCCCCATCCCTCGTCCTCACACCACCATGCTTTTTGCCTTCTCCATGGGAAAAGACGCCTCAGACTGGACTCTCTGGGCTTGTTGACACGGTTGCCTGGCAACCTGGAGCCCCCGCAACTTTCCCGACTCATTAATGGGCTGGCCACCACACAGGGGCAGGGGTGCAGGAACTAAGGTTGCCCGTGTGTGATGGCAGGCCCTCCTTTCTACTATCACCATTTTCACCTAAGCCACTTTAGGTCTTTTGAGCCTGGGCCCCAGATTTAGTGTTTCTTGCTGAAGAGGATCTTTAGAGCTAGCTTTCTGGGCAGGGACTCCAAAGGAGACTTTTGTGGCTGAGCAACTCCATCAGCCATCAGCCCTGGTCAGAACTGAGGACGCCTCACCAATTCTAGGACAAGTTTGGGATCTCAGGGATCCAGAGGTCTTCTAAGTCTAGATTTAGTAGGACTGAACCTTAAACCCCGCTGGGCCTTGGGTTGCCAAGAGTTCTACAATCTATTTGCGCTCTCATTAATGATTTTTGAAATAACTATCATTCATTTCTCAATTCTATAATTTGCTCATTAATGTTTTCATATGCTCATCCCACTTAACTTAGGCTACAGTTAGTATATTAAGTCTATGACTTGTTAACGTGTGTACTCCTCAGGCCTGTGTATAAGTCTCCCTATTCATTCCTGGATGGATGGATGCTGTCTTCTGGAGTTTGGAGTCTGAGCAGCTGCAGATGGGTTGTCCTGGCTGAGGGGCCTGTCTCAGTTGAGTTTCTGACCTTCCTGTAGGAGGCTGTTGATTGTTCCCATTGCTTTTGGAAGGTTTCCCTGGTCTCTCAGTGAGAATGTGATTTGTAACTCAGCAACACTCAGCCCCCAAGCCTGCCTCCCCAGCCTCACAGCTGGGTGGAATTAGGCTCTCTCCTTTCAGCCCCAAGTCTTCACACATCAGCGCCCACAGGAAGTTCTTCTGGATCCTCTCTCCCCTGCATGTACCATTGCAATGTGGCCTGGGCTTCATTATCAACTTGGGGCTGTGGAGGAGGAAGGCTCTGGTATAAGGAAGAAACAGAAGGCTTGGGGAGGCTCATCAGCAAGCAGCCTCTTCCAAGCAGCCTGCTTGGATACACAACACTAGGTTTGGGTCCTTTGAGACAGGGATTTCGGTTCTCAGCCTCCCAGGGTTCATACCAAGAAGGATATGTAAGTTAGGTGTTTAACAGTTTCCCTGTGGTCGAGTGTGGATTCAAACAAGGAGCAAGGGATGAGTTTCCTGTTCTAAGAGAAAAGACTATAACTTTCCCTCACTGCCTTTGTGGGGTTGAAAAATCCTAACTTGTGGTTTTTAAGGCCCAATGGAAATTAGAAGGCATGTTTATCGACATCAATGCCTGAAAGGAACACCTTAAAATCTACTTAGTAACAACAAAATTTAACATTGAAAAGGTGCAGCTCAGATTTCTTTCTCTTTCTCTCCTTCTTGTTGTGGGTGGAACCCGGGGAATCATGAGTGCGAGTCAAGTACTCTGCCACAGAGCTACAACCCCAGTTCTGTACATGAATTTTATAAGGTTAAAGTCACAAGTATAAAGTGATTAATCTTGATAAAATTCAGAATTGTTAAAGTCCTTTTGCTTTTTTTAAAACATCACGCTTGTGTCTTGGTGGCTGAGCTACCTTGGCAGTTGCTATTCCGTCCAGCGACTAGATTTTCTGATTCTTTCGTTCAGTGCCCAGGACAGGTATAGGAGGGAGTGGGAAGAGGGAAGAGCAGATAAGCAGGGAGGCTGCAGCTAGTTTCCTATCTGGCCCCCAGACATTGAGGCTCTGGCTGTGAGGGTAAGGGGTGTGGGTGCAGGACTCATTCTGGACTAAGTCTGCCCAGGTGCCTCTAATGCCCGCATGCTGCGCTTGGAAGCTTCACCTGTGATCTATGCACACGAATCTGCACTGGCATTTTTGGGAGATCCACATCCAACTGTCCCTGAATAGTTTGTGTTGTCTGCCTATGATGTGTGCATCTTTTTTTACACTTCATATAGCATGACCTCTGCTGATCCTTTTGTGACATGCATGTTATGTACTTGGCTCTGTCTCTGCCCCTATGGAAACGCAGCTTATATCCTTGCTGAGTTCTTGTCTGGGGTCAGTGTTTATCCTGACGACCAATCTGTTAGGTCACCAAGCCTGTCCTTCCACCTGAGACAACATATAGGTTCTAAACTGGGCTGTATTGACACATGCTCACAGATCTCTGCTGAGACTAGGGCTGAGGCCATGTAGTTGGGCCAAAGGCTCCCAGGTCTGGGGGCAAAGGCAGGGAAGGCGTCTTAGGCTAGGCAGGAAGGAGCTGGCTGTGTGGGTGAGATCCATGTGTGGCAAGTCAGGCTCATAGGAGGCAGGAGCAGAATGAAGGCCAAGTGGGAGAAATGCACAGGCACATTCTGTGGCTCTGTTCTACCCTTCCTCATTCTACCTACAAAATCCCTTCCCCCAGTCTAGACTCTGGGCTGGAAGGCAGCTGAAGGCTATTAGGAAACAGGTGCTGTAGAGGGCAGGCAGAGGCAGCTCGGTTGAGGACTGAGGTTATCTAGCGAGGTGGCTTTGAGAGTCTGAGCCTGCCTGGGTTCCTGTCTCCCTGGGCTTTGGAGGCCAGGGGCTAGCTTTCCTGGGAAGTGTGTGCATGTGGTTGTGTGTCCCTGAGTGCCTGAGGGCTTTGTTCTGCATCTGCCTGTTTCCACTATCGTCCACATTCTCTTTTGTATTTGCCCATGTGCCTGCATGTACCTCGTGGTGGGTTTGTGTATATCTCTAAGCATGAACCACTTGTGTCTTGTGTATTCACCTTGTCTGGATATCTCTCTGTATTTGTAGGAATGTGTCCTTGTGTGTCCCCTGAGTGCCCATGTGCCCCTGAATCTCAGCTGCAGTGGAGGTGCAGACAGGTCCTTGGAGACAGCTTGAGATGCTGAGTTCTGGGGTATCTGTCTGTTCTGGCCTTTACTGGTTCGACAGGTATCCTAGCAACATTGCTGCTAGTTGCCAAGCAACCAGGTCCCATCCTTGGAGAAGGAGCAGGGTCTGGCTATGTGTGGGAGGTCTAACTCTCCCTTACAGCCCAGGCAGAAAGAATAAACCCATGACTGGATGGGGACTAGAGACTTAGTACCTGGGTAACCCACATGGCTTTGACATGTGACATTTGACTTTCACCTCAGTGTGTTTTGACCCTTGTGCTGGCAAGAAGGCAGGTCCTTAGAAGCTTGTCAGCTGTGTGTGCTTCAGGGTCCCTCTCCGAGACTCGGCTGTGCAGAGGTGCCTGTGGTGTGGTTCCAAGTGACAAGCAGGCCTGGGCTTCCCCCCTGGCACTGCTATTTTCACAGGTGGTTCAGAAGCTCAGAGGCTTCATGAGGTCATTGGTGCGAGGGTGATGTGGGTGACGATGGCCGTGTGTGGTGGGATTAATGAGCTCATGTTTGTTTTGGACTTGTACACAGTAGGTACACAGTAGGAACATAGTAGGAACAAGGCCAGTCCCGAATCCTCTTGCTGTTTAGTGTCCCTACTTGGGTCAGTGCACTGCTGCTTGCTGCCGGGCTCATCCCCACT
Source organism: Zapus hudsonius (assembly GCA_004024765.1). Classification (NCBI taxonomy): domain Eukaryota; kingdom Metazoa; phylum Chordata; class Mammalia; order Rodentia; family Dipodidae; genus Zapus; species Zapus hudsonius. Next base: position 2,726 of record PVHP010007410.1, on the reverse strand, counting down.
GGACTCCTGGCTGGAGGCAGCTCTGGGCAAGGAGGCCAGCTAAGGGTGGTCCGGGTTAGGCTGCCCAAAGCAATACCTGCATATGGTGGAGCTCCACATCTGCCTTTGGATGAGCATGTCTCTGTGCATCTGAGGCTATCTCTTCTCTATGTGTCTGAGTTCTCTCCATTTTTGTGTCTGTGGATGTCTTTGTCACTCCTTCACATCTCTGTCTGGCGTGTGGGTCCGTTGCTTCAGATGTCCCTACCTGATGTGGGTCCCAGGCCAGTTCTCTGAGAGGATGCTAGTCCTTCCTGTGGCTCCCCTCCTCCAGTCTGCACAGCCCCTCCCTTTTGGAGACACAGATTCCTGCCCCTCCCCCAGCTCCGGGCTGCCGCACTGGCTGCTGCGTCTAGTCGGGTGTCTTTGGAGCAGGAGCTGCACAGTCCGTGCAGACTCTGAGCTGAGGTGAAGAGCAGTGCTCGGCCCACTACGCTCCTGCTTTTCTGGTTTTCTGCTGAGGAGTAGGGTCTCCTCTGGGCCAGCTTCTCAGGAGGTTGTGGAAGCTCAGGCCTCACTCCTAGAGGTAAGAAGATCTCTGTTTAGGGCTGCCACTGCCTGCAGGGCTGGGAGGGGTGGAGGAAACTGCAGTGCTTGAGCCCCAGACATTTATGATTGAATCTTATCTCTCTTGTTCTCTGGTGTGCATGAAGGTGGTTTAGCGCTTCTGTCTTCATGTGTGAGCCTCCCTGCGTCATGAGCACTTGGTGACTGTGAGTCGCTGATTCTTTCTGGGTGAGGTTCCTTTGTGAGTCTAATCCCAGTGTGAGCTGTCCTTGTCAGTACATGTGTGTCCATGCCTTCATATGTGTAGTCACGTGTGTACCTGTGCGTGCCTATATGCCTTTTGTCTGTGGACTGTCTGCTGGGATGCTCATGCTGTGCTCCAGGCCTCTGTGGGGTACATCCAGTGCTGTGGTCACTTGTTTATATGCCCTGTTCCAGGTACTGTACTGAGTGGCTTTGCAGGGTAGCAGCATGGAGTCCCTCTTCCCTGCCCCATTCTGGGAGGTTTTCTATGGCAGCCACTTTCAGGACAACCTGTCCCTTCTGAACGAAACCCTGCCTGACCACCTGCTGCTCAATGCCAGCCATGGAGCCTTCCTGCCCCTCGGCCTCAAAGTCACCATTGTGGGGCTTTACCTGACTGTGTGCATCGGGGGGCTGCTGGGCAACTGTCTCGTCATGTACGTCATTCTCAGGTAGGCTGGGCCCCACCGAGCTCTGAAGGGAAAACCGAGACAGGAGGCTGTTTCGGGTGGGTCTGAGCAGGTGGAGATATCCTGCCTGTCTCTTAAATTCCTTTCCTCTCTGTCCAGGGAACAGGGTCAAGCCTAAAGTTAGATCCTCAACTCTTGCTCTGCTTTCCCCCATCTGTCCCGTGTGAGGCACCTCTATCTGGAACCCCGGTGGGAGCTGCAGCCAGCTCTGTGCCACACTGTCTGTAGGAATGACTTCATGGGTACACAGCCATCACAGATTCCTCAGATGGGCAAAGGGAGACAGAGGAGCAGGATGGGCTTGAAGCCCCTTCTCTCTGGCTTTCTGCTCATGAGAGATGTCTGTGGCTAACCCTTTTGCTGGAACTCAGAGGTGGGAAAGTTTGGGAGTCAGAGAGAAGGCAGCAGTGCTGGATGGTAGGATAGTGGGAGGGTATTGCTGGGGGCAGTATGAGTACAGTTGGGTGGGCAAGAAAGCTGTAAGTAGAGTGTGAAATGAGCAGGTATTGAAGGGGTCTGGAGACAGCATCCTTGGGTGCAAGCCTGGGAAGTACTTAATTCTTTGGGAACTTGGGAGTCATAGGAACTTGAATTGTAAATAATAAGGGTAAGGTTCCTCACTGATCAGGATATTTCCACTGACTCAGAAAGAGCTCACTTTAAAGGGGAGCCCTCATGGTCTCTCCTTGATGGTGTCAGGGGAGGAGGGTAGTTGTGGAGAAAGGATGGGGACAGTTATGGTATTCATACTCTACCTCCATCCCCATCCTGACTAAGCAAACTCTGTTCCTCAGGGTCCTTGTTTTTCCAACTTAAAAATGAGAAGATGGATCATGTAGCCATGCATAAGTGCATATGTTTGAATGCACATGATGTATGGTCAGACAGTGGAACGGGAAGAATGGCTTTCTCCTCCCCAGTACTGACTTCCAGGAGAAGGACCCTGGGGAAAGTGTCCTATGACCCACATGCCTCACATGGCTGGTGACCGTGACTTGGGTCAGAAGCACAAAAACCTGGGGCAGTCTCTGCACCTTGATCACCTTTCCTGTTATCAGCACTTCTGTCCTCCATCTCTCCTCTGTATTGGGGCGTTAAAACTCTCAGAGCCTTTTCCTGAATGAGAGTAGACAAGGAAGGCTATCTTGCTACCAGCAATCCCTAGAGAGAGCCATTCTCAGGAACTGCTGTGCTCACATTGGCTTAGGAGGCAACACAGTATATTTAGAAGGTGGCTATGCTCACCACTATACCACCAAAGCAGATACACAGTATGTTTGGATGGAAAGGCTTCCAAGAGAAATACCTGGCCTGAGCCCTGCCCTACTTTTCGCTGGCTCTAAGACCTTGAGAATACCAGTTAGAACCTTTGAGCCTGAGCTTTCTCTTCCGTAGAGTGGATATTTAACTTTTTAAAAAATATATTTTATTTATTTTCAAGCAGAGAAATACAGAGAGAGAGAGAGA
>PVHP010007409.1:0-55000 GCA_004024765.1 Zapus hudsonius | reverse complement strand
GGTACTGGCATAAAAATAGACATGTAGATCAACGGAACAGAAGAGTGGACCCAGATGTAAACTCAGGCAGCTACAACCATCTGATATTTTAGTTTTTTGAGGTAGGGTCTTGCTGTAGCCCAGGCTGACCTGGAATTCACTATGTAGTCTCAGGGTGGCCTCGAATTCATGGCGATCCTCCTACCTCTGCTTCCCAAGTGCTGGGATTAAAGGCATGCACCACCATGCCTGGCCTTTTTTTTTTTTATTCTGATTTTTAAACAAAAATGCCAGCTATACTCACTGGAAAAAATATAGCCACTTTAACAAATGATGATTGGGAAAATGGATATTACATGTTATATATTATATTAATGATGCTAGATCCCTTCCTCCAAATGGATCAATGATATGAAACTTAAACAAACGAAGATAAATTTCAAAAAAGAAATCAAATAACCCAATCAAAAAACAGGTTATTGCTGGGTATGATGGCGCACATCTTTAATCCCAGCACTCAGAAGGCCGAGGTAGGGGGATCGCCATGGGTTCGAGGCCATCCGGGAACTACAGAGTGAGTTCCAGGTCAGCCTGGGCTAGAGTAAGACCCTGCCTTGAAAAAAACAAAATGAAACCAAACATTAAAAAGAGCTATGGAACTGAACAGAGAGTTCTCAGAAGAAAAAAAATGCAAGTCGCCAATAAATATTTTAGAAAGTGTTCAATATCTTTAGCCACCAGGGAAATGAAAATTAAAACTACTTTGAGATTCCATCTCACTCTGGTCCGAATGGCTATCATTAAGAAATCAATTGACAATAACTGCGGGTGAGGTTGTGGGGGAAAAAAGGGAACCCTTATTCGCTGTTGGTGGGAGTGTAAACGGGAGCAGCCACTGTGGGATCTGCCCCAGGCTCGTCCATGGTCATTGTTGCTCTAACCACACTAGCTAGGAAATGGAATCAACCTAGATGCCCATCCACAGATGACGAGATAATGAAGATGGGGTATATATGTACCATACAGTTTTATTCAGCTGTAAAGAACAATGAAACCGTGGGCTGAAGAGATGGCTTATTGGTTAAGGCGTTGGCCTGCAATGCAGAAGGACCCGAGTTTGATTCCCCAGTGCCCATATAAAGCCAGATGCACAAGAGGGCGCATGCATCTGGAGTCCATTTGCAGTGGATGGAGGCCCTGGCATGCCCACTCTATCTCAAATAAATAAATAAAATATTTTTTTAAATAAAGTTTTTTTTTAATGAAAAATAAAATCGTGAAATTTGCAGAAAAAAAGGATGAACCTAGAAAATATGCTGAGATAACCCAAGCTCAGGAAAACAAATGTCTCCTATGCTCTCTCATCCGCAGATCCTAGCTTGGAAGTTTTGCATTTGTGTATGGGTTGGAGTAAGAGTCCTTAGAGATCAGGAAGCTAGCAAGGGGCTGTGGGGGAGGGTAGAGCCCGTGAGATATGGAAGCAGAGGGGTCCATACTTAAAGGTTGAAGCGGGGCTGGGGATGAGTGAGAAGAGGGGTGGGGAGGGGTAATCAAAATTAAAGATTATGAAAAAGCCATGGCTTTTTGTTCGCTAATTAAAAATGTAATTAAGAAAAGAGTTCTGGCAGGATGGCTCCATGGATCCCAGATCCCACGCAGAGGGGAGGCGAGGAATGGGCAATTTCCCAGAAGCCCATGAATGGAGGGGTGAGTGCCCCGATTTAAACCAGATGGAAGGTGAGGACCAACCCAAAAGTCGTCCTCTGACCTTCACACACATGAACGCCCTGTCACACGAGCACCTGCGTTACACACGTGAGATGCATGCTCACACCCTCCAAAACCAAGAAGAGTTTTTGAAAATGAGTTTTTATTTATTTATTTGCAAGTAGAGAGAGATAGAGAAGAGAGACAGAATGTGGCGTGTGAGGGCCTCTAGCTGCTGCACACCAACTCCAGAGGCATGCACCACTTTGTGCATCTGGATTTACGTGGGTACTGGGGAATCAAACCCAGGTCATTAGGTTTTGTAGGCAAATGCCTTAACTGTCGAACCATCTCTCCAGCCCTAGTCATAGGTTTGTTTTTTCTTTTTTCGAGGTAGGGCCTCACTCTAGCCCCGGCTGTCCTGGAATTCACTATGCAGTCTCAGGCTGGCCTCAAACTCAAGGTGATCCTCCTACCCCTGCCTCCAGAGTGCTGGGATTAAAGGCCTGTGCCACCATGCCTGGCTCCAAGTCATAGGTTTTTGAAGGAAAATCCTAATGCCAAGAAAGTGATCACTCCCAGTGAGTTAGTGGTCAGAATGCCGCTAAGTCCCCAAACAACCCAGACTATTGTCAATGCTCTTGGTTGCCCACCAGAACTACATGGTGGGACCCTATTGCTGAAGACATCACATGATCTGGTTTCCAAAAGAAATCAGGCTGAACCAGAACTGGGATCTTTCTTCCTCCTGGCTAGCTTTCCTAGGGCCTGAAGATGCTTTGCAGGTTGCCGAGGGAGGGACCTTATCAACACTTTTACCCAGCAGAGGGCCCTGCACACTATACAACTGCCCAACTGCCCAAGGCAAGCCCACTTGATGCACAAGTGGCATCAATGTTGTGTGGGTAACTGATGACTTTCTAATTAGATCTGAGCCCGGCAAGCCTGTGGCTGGGAGGTCATAGGCCTGAGGAGAGAAGCTACCACTGTTGTTTGGCTAAATAGCTATATTGGGCCTATCAAACTGCCCTCTAAAAAGAATCTAAGTTAATGCCCATAATTAATGCTATTCTCAGCTCTGGTCAGAGAAATTTCTTTTTTTGCAGTGGGTTTCTTTTCTCTTTTTTTTTTTGCAACGATGAGGGAGATTCAGAACTCCTCAAAGCGTTGGGAATAAGAGACTGTTGAGTGCTCGCTGCTGAAGGAGACATCCATATCGTGCCCTCCAAGGCTCAGGGAACCTTGCCAAAGAGAGGGAGGAGAATGCAAGAGCCAGAGGCTGGAGGGGAGGGCCACGTGTCTTCCAGACGTGACATGGACATTGCACTCTGGTCTTACCTAATCTGCACAGATCCTGTCATGGGTGGGGGTGCTCACAGGGGCCCCACCCATCCCTCACTTGTTACTGGTAGTTAGGGTTGCTGGGGGAGGAGGAGACATTGTCTTCGGTTTTGGAACCACTGTTAAATTGCCCATCCTCTGGTGAATAACCTCCAACCCACGCTCATGCAAGTAACCCTGATTCAACTCAGAGGGTCATTCCCACACCAAGACATCAAAGTGGAGTGGGGCTAGTGTGAAAGAAAAAGGGGTTCAGTGGGAAGGGGGGGAGGACAAAAGAGTATAGGAGGTGACCATGACCAATATACATTAATATATGTATAAAAATTAACAAACAATAAAATAAAATTTCTCGCTCTAGCCCAGGCTGACCTGGAATTCACTATGTAGTCTCAGGGTGGCCTTGAACTCACGGTAATCCTCCTATCTCTGCCTCCTGAGTGCTGGGATTAAAGGCGTGAGCCACCATGCCTGGCTGGCTTTAATGTTTTTTATTCATTTGGAGAGAGAGAGAGAGAGAGAGAGAGAGAGAGAGAGAGAGAGAGAGAGAGAGAGAGAGAAAGAGAGAGACAGACAGACAGACAGAATGGCATGCTAGGACCTCCAAGCTGTTGCAAACAAACTCCAGTTGCATGTGCCTCTTTGTGCATCTGGCTTTACATGGGTGCTGGGGAATTGAACCTGGGTCATTGGGCTTTATAGGCAAGCACCTTAACCACTGAGCAATCTCTCTAACCCTGCCCTGAAATGATTTTTTAAAAAGGTTAGATATAGGGGTTGGAGAGATGGTTCAGAGGTTAAGGCTTGCCTGCAAAGCCTAATAACTAGGCTTCGATTCCCCAGTACCCATGTAAAGCCAGATGCAGAAAGTGGGTGCATGCATCTGGAGTATGTTTGCAGTGGCTGGAGGAACTGGCACATTCATTCTCTCTGTCTGTTTCTCTTCTATCTCTTCTGCTTGCAAATAAACAAAAACTTTTTTTTAAAAGGTTAGACATAGCAAGAGGAGATGGTACCAGGCCTAGGCATGGCATGTGCAAGATGAACGGGAGTGGGAACCCACGTTGAGGGCTCTGGCAGCCACTATAGATCGAAGCTGACCCACAGTAGTGGGGAGCACCTTTCCCAATCATGTGAGGCCCCAGAGATGCTGTGAGCAGTGGGCTGTCAGCCCAGTGTTGGTGAGAATCTCCACAAACTATCTGCTCTGCTCTGCCCATCTTGTGGCTCCCCAGATGGAAGATATCCTGCTGCCACTTCCAGATTCCAGGAATCTACTCTGACCCTTGCTAGAACATGGAGGGGAAAATACATGAGACCAGCCTGTGGCATTCAGGCAGGTGGAGAGAAAGGTCAGCACAGTGGCTCTGCCCTTCCTGAGCAGTGTCCTGCCAGCCTCTCGCAACAAGTTGATTCATTGAAAAGTAAATCCATATTTTTGCACTGTGGAAATAATGCATGCTCTTTACAAAACATAAAGCAAAAATACAGGTAAGCAAAAAGATGACATAAATCACCTATGATCCCATCCCCCTGGCAAAGGATCATATTCCCAGACACTTCTGAGTATTTTGTAAAAGTAAAAACACAGCCTACTTTATGTAATTTGCAGCCTGCTGTTTTATCTGCCTTGTTTCTGTAAGCACTCCTGCTGCATCTTTTCAAATAACGTCCCAGTTAGACAATGCCGGGGCAGGGATCCCCAAAGTGCTCTGGAGTTTACAAAGCACATGGCGTCCATCTGCTCCTTTCAGCCCTTGGCCTTCCACCCTGGAGGCCTCTCACCTGTGCCATGCTTCAACAGTAGTAAAGTCCTCTCACACCGGCCTTTGGAAGTCAAAGCATCTTCACCTACTCCACTTTCAGCCTAACGGTGGTCAGCTCTGTCCCTCTGTCTAACCATGGTCGGCTCTGTCCTTCTGTCTAACCGTGGTCAGTTCTGTCCCTCTGTCTAACCGCGGTCGGCTCTGTCCCTCTGTCTCATTTCCTTTTGGATCTTTCTTCACATTCATAGCTCAGTATTTCTTCCTGGCTGTCATCCTTGTATTCTGGGCTCATATATCCCTCGCCTCTCTTTCCTGTGCCTCTGCCGTGGCCCATCCTCCATAGTAGGGCACAAGCCCGACACAGCCTGAGAACATAGGATTCTTGGTGGGCCTTCACCACATCTCTACAGCAGAGTGATGGGAGCCCAGGCAGGACGGCCCGGGCCGTCGCCTTCACCACATCTATACAATAGCACGGACAGCAGAACTCTTTCCTCTGGTCACCATGCAGAGCTCTGCTCTGTCAGCAACAAAGGCAGGTGGGAAGCAGACACCAGCTCCACCTGCCTACCTGGGAGATAAGTGTGCTCTGTCTTCACTGTGCCCGGGGCTCCCCACCTGCCCTGTCTCCTGACTGCACTTAGCGCTCCCCAGTGCTGTGCCCTGGGTATTAATAAAACCCTGTGAAGTTATGGGTTGTTGGTAATGGACCGACCCTTGCCTTCACTTCCCAATGGCAGGTTGGCCAGGCCACACACTTAAACACCAGGACAGGAGGTCACAGTCATGTTCTCCCTGGCAGATTGTGCCTGGCTGGACCTCTAAGAGTGCCCTCCAAGCTCCCAGGCTAGAGAGGGAGTGTTAGAACAGGGTAGGTAAGGGCTGGGGAAATGGTTCACCGGTTTATGATGCTTGCTTGCTAAGCCTGCCAGTCCTGATTCAATTCCCAAGTACCCACATAATGACAGAGGCACAAAGTGGTGCGTGCATCTGGAGATCATTTGCAGCAGCTAGAAGCCCTGGCACTTCATTCTCTCTCTCTCTCTCTCTCTCTCTCTCTCTCTCTCTCTCTCTCCTTTTTCTCAAAGAATTAAGTTAACAATATGAAAAAAGAACAGGGAACCTGGAGAGAAGATGCTCATCTGTTAAAGTCACTTGCTTGCAAGCTGGACCACTTGAGTTTGATTCTCCGGTACCCACGTAGAGCCAGATGCACAAGTGGCACATTGTCTGGGGTTTGTGTTCAATGGCAAGAGGCCTTGGTGTTCCCATCCCCTGCCCCTCTCCCTCAAATCAATCAGTAAATAATATTTTTTAAAAAAGAACACATGGGAGTCTGCTTTCTCAGGCTCTGGTGCAACCCCCACCCCACATGACATCAGCCCTGGAGGATGCCTCCTACTTGGTGCCTCCACTAAGGCTTGGGGTACCTCTGCTGCTCCCCTGGTTGGGTTGCTGGGTTCAATCCCTGCAGGACTCCAGCTTGTCTTCCTTAGCTCTACAAAGACACATGATCTTCTACCAAGGTGGGGACATGGAAGAAGGGCACAGAAAATCTGGAGGGGACACCTTTTTTTTTGAGGTAGGGTCTCGCTCTAGACCAGGCTGGCCTAGAATTCATTGTTTTCTCAGGGTGGCCTCTCTGCGATCCTCCTACCTCTGCCTCCTAGGATAGGACCAAAGGTGTTCGCCACCACACCAGACAGGACACCATTTTTTTTGTTTGTTTGTTTTTCGTTTTTTTGAGGTAGGGTTTTACTCTAGCCCAGGCTGACCTGGAATTCACTCTGTAGTCTCAGGGTGGCCTTGAACTCACGGCAATCCTCCTACCTCTGCCTCCCAAGTGCTGGGATTAAAGGCGTGCACCACCACGCCCGCCTTAGGACACCATCTTTTTAATGCTCATTTTACTCTCTTTACTCCCCTCCCCCATCTATTGGCTGATTATTTATTTACAAAGTGCAAGGAAAGAGAGAGAGAGAGAAAGAGAGAGAGAGAGAGAGAGAGAGAGAGAGAGAGAGAGAGAGAGAGAGAGAGAGAGAGAGAGAGTGGGCATGCTGGGGCCTCTAGCTACTGCAAACAATCTCCAGACACATGCACCACTGTGTATCTGGCTTTCCGTGGGCACTAGGGAATCGAACCTGGGCCATTAGGCTTTGCAGACTATAGCCTTAACCGCTGAGCCATATCTCCAGCCCATGGTTATTTAGTTTTTAGTAGTCTGAATTTGGAAGAGGGGAAGGGGCCAAAAGGGGGGGTTCTTGATTCTTTCTTTTCTTGGTAAACATCCATCCTTCCCTCCAATGTCAACCTTCTGTGAGTCTCCTGTTATTGTTGAGAAGGGAGATTTTTCCCTCCACAAAGCTCCCTGGATCATTGGATAGTCTTTTCTGAAATCCAACCTCCAACTCACTCCCTGTCTTGTTAAAGCCGCATCTTCTGGGTGACGCAGAAGGCACCAGACTGCCTTGCATTTTCCCCTTTATCCAACAACTCCAAGAAGCACTCAGAGGCCAGGTCAGCTGTCTCACCTCTCATCTTCAAAGGTGGAGCCCAGGCAGAACAGATCTGCAGTTCTCTCTCCCTGCATCTCCCTCACATTTAGGTGACCAGGAGGGGCAGGCCCCACTGCTGGGTACCACCCGCTTGTGTCTGACTTCAGGCATCCTGTGTGTCCTCTGAGTGGGAAGTTCTTGGCTACAGGCTGGTTAGTTAGTTAGTTGGTAGTTTTATTTATTTTTGAGGGAGGGAGGGAGGGTCTTGCTCTTTTGGCAAATTTTTCTGTGTCCATCTCCCAAGTGCTGAATTACTTCTCTACTCCCATGACTGCAGTTCTTCTTGAAGCCATAAGAGGGCAGTGTGGCTTCAGTCACCAATGCAGGCCATGGGTAGGGGAAGAGGGTCTGCAGACCACCCAGACCCTGTCAGGGCTGCAGATAGGGCTTTGTATAGCTTTGTACCTGCTCCACTCAGGTCTTGCCTGATGGCACTGTGGTTTCCTGGGCTTTTGCCAGAGTGAGCAAGCGTTACTGCCAAGACCTCCGTGCAGGGAGCTAAAAAGCCCTGGGTGGTAGGGTACCTGTGTGATGCCCTGGGATCCATTTCTCATTCCACCCCCCACCAAAAGCCCTGAGCTGTGACCAGCCCCTCCTCTGCCACCTCACCAAGGCTCGACATCTCTCTGCACCTCTTCCCATTCAAATGCTCTAGTTTTTGACAAAAACAAAGTAACAATAATAAGATAAAATGATTTTACAAAACATCTGGGAAGTCAGGCATGATGTCTCTGATCCCAGCATTCGAAGATAGAGGTAGGAGGGTCTCTGTGAGTTCGAGACTAGCCTGGGACTACAGAGTGAGTTTCAGGTCAGCTTGGACTACAGTGAGACCCTACCTTGAGAAAACAAACAAACAAACAAATCAAAAATCCCATCTGGGCTGACTCCCTGTACGACTTCATCCTTCAAAGGTGTGTCTTGCTCATGGGACAGAAGCTGAAGTTGCCCTTCCAGAAAAACCACCCAGCAGGCACAGGTGTCATCTGGGCCTCCCCACCCCAAGTTCTGTCCACTGTGGTTTCTGAGCCAGAAATAACGGCTCATTGGTTAGACAAAGCAAGACCATGTGTGGGGGACTGATTGGTTCCGCTAGGAGGTCAGATACAGAGGTTCCCTGCGGGCCACCACTACGTCTGGCCCTAAGCACGAGATAATGACAAGATTGTCCTGTGACACTACCATGGCAACCCTGCTGGGGTCCTCATCAAGGTGGAGTTGGACAACAGTGTATTTATCCTGTATTCCCGCCTTAGGGTCATCACCTCAAGTCCCCGAGGAGGCAAAAAGGAAGTCCATCCAGTGTCAATGCCGTATAGATGGAAGGCTAATGGGCTGCCTGGGACCAGTGTACAAACAGACCTCAGCATTTATTGTGCCTTCTCCAATTTTCCCCTGAGAGGCTGGGGTGGGGGAGGGGATGGAAGAAGACATAGCTATTAGAACCTTCGCATCCAAGGCTAAAAAAAACCAAGGCATAACTGGAAGAGGGGGTGACTGTGCACCAAGGGATGCCCCTGGGGAAGAGGAGGGAGGAGCACCAAACCTGGGGTCCCTGGGTGGGGCAAGGAGAGAGATTTGAAGGCCATGCTGGAAACCCACTTGCCCAGGGCCCTGGTGTGTGGGGCAGAGGATACAGAATGGGCAGTGATCATATACACAAGTGAAGAAGGCCCCATGTCTGCCTCTGGTCACTCATTGCTTTGAAACTGTTGATGGTTCTAGGTGTCCACGGATGACCCACTGCTGGGTGGTGGGGCCTTGGATCTTGCTTCCAGGGAGGCAGCCTTCTCAGTCTCTCTGACGGCAGGATGTGTTCTGCCCAGGGTCTGAGGACCCCCATCTCTTGCCTTATTCACTTTCTCACAGACTCCCTCTGTAAGTCTGCTCAGAAGCCCCATGTTGGGTCACCTCCCAACCTTCCTGAGTGGATCTGGGACTGAGAAGCAGACATGTCATAGCACAAAGGTTGGATTTTGCTCTCTGCCCATGGGAAGCCAATCAGCTGGGGAATGGGTGGTCCTCAGTGCCCTGGGCTCCCATTTTGGGGGCTGTGGTCTGGAGCTTCCTTTGTGGCTGGGAGAGAGTCAGGCTCTGCCTCTGTGGACAGCAGGGAGGCCCTGCCCCGCTTGCATGCTGAGCTGTAGTAGAAGGAGCAATGGCGGAAGGAGGGCCGCAGCTCATCCTGTATGCCATCCAGGATGTGGGTGAAGGTTGGGCGCAGGCGTGGGCTCTGCTGCCAGCAGCGGCTCATCAGCTCCTGCCTGGTATGGGGGTGGGGCAGGTCAGAGGTCTAGACCCCAGGTGTACTCCTGTCTCCCAAAATGGGAGGAGCGGGAACAAGGAATGTAGGGAGTTTAGAACTACGGGGATCATAGCTGGAGGTATGTATTGGAGGAGGTGGGTCAGAGCCACGGTGAGTGAAGGGCAGGGCTGGGGGCAGGGGGCAGCAGGATGACTCACAGCTGAAGTGGACAGTCCTCCAGCTCCTCCAGTATCCCTCCTTCCATGACAAATTTGAGCACTTGCTCATTTGACAGGCCCTGGTATGGTTGTTCAGCCAAGGTCACGATCTCCCAGAGCACAACGCCGAAGGACCTGGGGAACATGCAAGGGCGCCTGAGTCCAGTTCCCTCAAAGCTGCTCAGCTCCCCAAGGGAAGACGTGTCCCAAGCCCCTCCCCAGGTGTCACTTCCACATCCCTGGAGCCCTCTGCTCCTGCCAGGCCCACCAGACATCCGAGTGGGTGGTGAAGATGCCATCCTTGAGTGACTCGGGGGCCATCCAGCGCACAGGGAGCAACCCCTTCCCACCCTTGCGGTAGTAGTCGGTCTCATACACGTCCCGAGTCATTCCAAAGTCTGAAAAGTAAAGTTTGGGGGGTGCAGGAGTCACTCACCAGCACCCTAGGGAGTCAGCTCCCAAACCTCTCTACCTTCAAACTCTCAGCATTCTGAAAGGTGTGGGCTCAAAACACATCAGAAGGCATCCTGTCTGAAGCCCGCTGCCCTCTGCCGACAAGGTGAGTGAGACCTAGGGATGGGGCACTTGTCTGTCAGGGATAGAGTTGGGTCCAGGCCTAGCTTAAGGGAGGCTGTCTACCTTCCGGCTGCCCTCATCTGCCTGGCACACCCTCTGTACCACCAATTTTGACGGTGAAGTCCTGGGACACCATGCAGTTTCGGGCTGCCAGGTCCCGGTGCACAAACTTGTTGGCAGCAAGATAGGCCATGCCATCTGCGATCTCACCAGCCATCTGAATCATATCGCTGAGCGCTGGCCGTGGGAGCCCGGGGTTGTTCTAGAGGCAAGAGCGTGGCCGATGAGGAAGGATGCTAGAAGCTTGTTTGTGCCCAAGGCTTCTCAACTCCTCAGCCTAGTGGCCCCACAGTTTCCCTGGTTCCCACCTCTGCCTCAGGCCTCAACGAGCGGAGATGGCTTTTGAGGTCCCCACGTGTCATTAACTCCATTATTACCAGAGTTGGCTGACCCTGAGACACCACACCTAGGAGACGGACCTGGGATGGACAGAAAGCTTGATCATAGCTCCATGTATCTCCCCTTGACCTAACCACCCCAAACCTTGACTGGCTGCAAGTACAACCGAACCCAGATGCCCATCTTGACCCTTGTGCTGGTTTGAATGCATGGTCTCATAGACTTAGGTGTTTTTGACTAAGACTGAGCTTGTAACTTGAGTCTCCAGCAGGCAGAGCCCTGATGGGAAGAGGTGTATCATGGGGCTTGTAGTCCAGCTCTAAGGTGTATAAAGAGACACTTTGAGCTCTGGCTGTTTGTGTTTGCTGGCTGTTGGTGATGTCTCTGCTGTGGACCTATGGAAGTGAGTCAGCTTCTTTTGCCATGATGAAGCTTCTCCTGGAATCTGTAAGCCTGGAAGAAACCCTTTCCTCACATAAGCTGCGTCTGGTTTGATGTTTGTTCCAGCAAGGAGAAAGTAACCGCAACAGCCCTCAACCCTTCATGACTATATCCCCAATCCTGATCCTGACAGTGACCCTGACCCTAACTCCTAATCCTGGTCATATCTGATTATCATCACAATCATTAATTTGGCCCAACTCTGACCTTGGTTCCAATCATTGAGTCTCAAACATGCTTTATCTCAGCACTAAACATGGTTCAACCGTGACCCCTGTCCCAATTAGGACTCTAACCTTGACCTGATAATGCCCTCTTACTACGTGACCTTTTCCCTAGTTATGCCCTGGGCCACGCCCTTCCCCTCCTTACCACATGGTGACACTTAAAGGCCTTCATGACAGACGCTTCTTTGAGGAACTCAATGCGCTCCCGTGGGCTGGCTAGTTCATTCACCGTCTTCAGGGCTACCGGTGTAGACTCCTCTTCAGTCCCCAGTCCCTGCACCAGCCCCTCATAGACCATCCCGAAAGAGCCCTGGCCCAGCTCCCGGATGATGGAGATCTGCTCTCGAGGTACCTCCCACTCATCAGGGACGTACACTGAGAGGAGATGGGGTTCAGAGGTGAGGGTGCCACTCTCTGCCACACCTCCCCCGCCTCATGACTCTTCTAGAGTGTTCTGTTCCCAAGGCCACCTTCTCAGAGAAGGTCCCCTGGGAGTTGCTGCTCCTGCCTCCCAGTGCCCCCACCTGTGCCCCCAGACCTACTTTCAGAGGCACTGAAGTATTCTGGGTTCACAGAGGTATACAGGGTGCTGTTTCTGCAATGGGAGGCAAGGGGTCAGTCAGGGGAGAGAATACACATTCCAGGAAGGTGCTGACCTCCCCAGCTTTGGTCAGGTGACCCCTGGGGAGCTCTAAGCACTTTCCCAACAGGTTGGGATTAAAAAGACCAAGGAGTTGAGGGATCTTGCCCCTTAGGTGGTCTGCTGGGCCCCTTAAATCCCCATTCTGATCCATCTCTTGTACTAGGCTCCAGGGGACCCTGGTACTGTGCTCTGGGCACATTTGAAGGTTCCTGCCTCCCCCCTGCCGTAACAGGACCAACTTCATGATGTCTCAGGTTAGGCTGAAGGTATGGCGACCAAAAGTCCTGGTGTGCCCAGACAGGGGTTTGCCAGGATTCAGGAAGTTTTCAGTATAACTAGGCTACACCTAGCCGAGAGGTGCGTCTCTCTCTTGCTGTCCAGGGTGTGACTGCTTAGTCCTTTCTGCTGTCTAATCTGACTGTGCTGCCCTTGTGAAGAGGGCCGAGCAGACTCTGGTGGGAACACAGGGGACTGGTCATCACCTTTTCTTGCCATAGAGGAAGCCCAGGGCAGCAAGCATGACAAGCAGCACGAGCCCCACGGGGGTGACGGTGAGGAGGATGCGCAGCCCCCCAGCATCCTCCTCCTCTGGTGGCCAGAAGAGAATGGAAAGAGTCCACAGGTCAGGGTGGGGGGTGCTTCTCTGGGAACTCTGGGAGGTAAAGTGGGACAGGGATGGGCTGGAGGGGTTGATGGTGGGTGGAGACCAGGTGGGTAGTTTGGGGGTGCCAATCTCATCTACCTGGGCCAGGGATGTAGAAGGCAATGCTGTCTGTCCAGGAGCCGTTGCCAGCCAGGGAGGTGGCCCGAACCCTAGCAGAGTAGTTTCCGGGGGGCAGCAGGGCCAGGTGGACCCCACCAACTTTGGCATATCGAAGACGGGACACACACAGCACTGTGGCCTCCTGAGGGCAGCACAAACAGCTGGCTGAGAAGGGGACGGAAGCCCAGAATGGGGCTGGAATCGTGGGTGTCCCAGGCACCTACCTCTCCCAAACGACGGTATTTGATTTCATACTTGAGGATGAGCCCATTGGGGTCAGGAGGCTCGAGCCAGCGCAAGACGACGCTGTTCTTGCCTGCCGTCTTCCAGGCCACCTTCTCTGGGATACTGTCAGCCTCTCCTGCAGGAGGGGACATCTGGCAGCCGGGCCACAGACAGTTCTCTTTACATTGAAACCCACGTTAAACTGGGCAAAACTGAGAGGTTTGGGGGAAGTTCTGGGATCCTGTGAATTGGGAAGGCTCTGGGGTTAGCGGGAGGTCAAACCCTCGGGTTAGAGCACTGCTCTTGGGGTCAGTGGTGGGAGCAGGAGGTGAGGGGGGACCTACTGTGTGGCATGGTTCGTGCAAAGACAAAGGTGGCCGCGCTGCAGCCCACGGTGTGCGCCGCGTGGTTGCAAGCATGGATGTCAATTCGGTATTCGGTGAAGTGCCGAAGGCCACCGAGCACGGCTCGCTCTCGAGGGACCTTGTCTTCTCGGATCTCAAAATCCGAGCTGTTGCTCCCTAATCTGAGGGCCCCAATGGCCCGGCGATGTCGCCCTGAGTCCCTGGAGAGGGCATAGGTTAGAGCCATGGCCCCTGTCCCTTGAGCCCTGCCCCCGGTGGTTCCCATCCTGGCTCACCTTTGGGGGCTCTTGTTGATGGACGTCATTTTCCAAGGGGATCTGGGGAGGCCAGGGGGCCTTATCAGCCCCCGTGCGCTCTGTGGCGGTGCACCCTCTCCGAACCCACCCGTGCCAAGGCTCCATCCACATCCACATAGCCTTGACCATAAAGCCTCATCTTCCTGCACAGACCCGCCCCTCCCAGGCCCCACCCGCCAAGCTCCCGTGCCCAGAATCGCACTTTGGGATGGTGATTGCGTAGTGTAGGAAGTTTTCAAACTTCTTCTGGAACGTGGCCTCCTGTGCCTCCAGCGGGGGCAGGACCTGCCCGGGAGGTGAGTGATGGCACGGACAGCAGCCTGACTCAGGGTCTGCCTCCAGTGCCCCGTCTTCACGGTCAAAGCTGATATCATGGCTGCTGGTGGGCAGCCGCAAACCTGTGGCCACCATCAGGAAGAAGATAATCAGAGCATCGGTTCACGGCTCCCACACCCCCTCTCCGTTATATGTCCCCCCCCCTTGGGCCACCACTCTGCGCACCACGGTGACAGTAGTCATTGAGATAGAGGTCACCGTCCTCTGCCAGCCGCTGCCACAGCACCAGGTAGTAGGTGAGGTTTCCATTACGCTGGTTTGGTGGCTTCCAGCGCACCAGAAGGTGGGAGGAGGAGTTAGACGTGGAGATGACATCTTGGGGCACTGTGGGTGCTGCAGGTGTGAGAATTATGTGACTCAAGGTCTAGGTTGACTTCCAAATACTGTGTGGTGATAAATCTGTCTCTCTGGTCCAACCCTTGTCCAGAGGACTATGTGATGTTCAGCCCTGTCCCCCTCTTAGGACTCACTCTGCCCCTCTTTACACAAACCCTTAAGTTCCCTCAGCTATTCACCACACAGTCCTCACTCCAGCCTTTCTTGGGGTCTGAGCGAACGCCCCTATTCCTAATATTGAAGGATCTGACCTCCCCTTTTTTGGAGCCAGGAAGTCCCCCAGATTCTCTGTTTCTGGTAGCTGGGTACCCCCATCCTACTAAGCATGCATCTCACTCTGAAATCCCCAGCCCACCTGCGGGTAGTGTTCGGAGGTAGACAATGGGACTCTGGGCTCCTTGGTGGGGGCTGTCCTCAGAGGTGGTCAGCGTGATGGCCCGCACAAACACCGCATACTGTGTCCAGGGCTTGAGGGGAGCTAGGGTCACCCCTGGCTCCTGGGTGCGGCTGAGGGGTAGTTCCACATCCAACAGGTTCCAGCTCTGGGTTCCACAGGCATCTGGACCCACGTGCTCTGTGGCGTTCTGGAATGGGCTGAACACCCCATTCCCCAGAGCTGAGCAGTGGTTCAGGTCCAGCATTGCCCTCTCTGAACCACCCAGGATGGTCATTGCCATTCTTTCAGTATGCAGGAGAGCAGAGCTTGAGAGGGTGTAAGCCAGCCAAGGAGGGACTCTGTGGGCCTTGGGATCTCTGTTGCCAGCCAAATGTGTGATCTTTATAGGAACTCCTGAGCTTTAGTCTCAGTGACAACAGCAAAGAAAACCACTTTGCATTGTGTAAATAAAAATAGAAAGCAGATGTAAGAGAGTTCCCTTCCCAGGAGCAGCTGGGAGTAAGGCTCTCTCATCCCCTCCGGTGGGATTGTCTGGAGCAGGACCAGAGAGCTTTCTCTCTCTCTCCCCTCTTTGAGACAGTCTCTCTGTGTAGCCCAGGCTGGTCTTGAACCTGCCATCTTTCTGTTTCAGTCTCTTGATAACAGGCCTGTGCCACTATGTCTGACAGGGAGTCTTAACCGAGGCTCATGTATAGACTTTCAAGGTCTATGAGCCTCCCAGACTACAAACACAGTTCTCTCTCTGTGGTTGTTTTTCTAGAGAGAGGGCTCCTAGCTTTCAGCAGTATTCAAAGTCCCAGTGTAGACCTCTAAAGGCCAAGACCAATTGCTAAGGGACATTAACAATAGCAGCGTTTACTGGCTGCCTGGGGGTCAGGGCAGAGTTAGACTTTGGAGAAGCACCGCCAGCTGTAGGGATAGATGGGAGGCTGGCACCTGGGCAGATGAAAATGGAGCCCACATGGGGGATATCATGGAAGATGGTGGGCATGGGGGTGGAGGGGCATCATACCCATATTCACATGTTTATTTCGTGAGAGGTAGAAAGAAGGGATTCATGCTGGACCAGGGACAGGATTTGATGGAGATCAAGAGGGATGGAGGAAGGCTTGAAGCCCTCATTGCAAGTCAGAAGCAGGGTGATACTGTCCTGGAGCAGATGTGGGCATTGGAGAATGGGTGCCTTGTGGGGTATGACACACTAAGTAGATCTGTGTTTCTCAGAGCAAGGATTGGTCCCAGATTCCGTGTCTGCCCAAGGGAGCATGTCAAGCAGTGACTAGATGGCCTCCCTGAAGGGTCTGAGCATCCTCTGCCCTCAGCCCAGAGGCAGCTCTAAGTAGTTATTCAGGCTGCGACCTGCACGAGCCCGAGTGAAGTGTGCTTCGCGAACCAGCAGCCTGAACATCACCTAGGAGCTTGCTGGAAATTCAGGTTAGTGGGCCCTACCTGGCACTAACCTACTCCAAGTTTGTAAAGGCGAGGCCCACATACTCCAGCTCCCCAAAATAGACATTCTTCTACCATCAAGACCTGGGAGAGGCTGGCCTATTTGAGCACCTTCCCATCAAGGGTTCCCTTTTCCTTCCCAGCCAGGTCCTAGGCTGGACCATCTCCCCTCTCTGAAACAGGGTCTCTTATATCCCAGGATGACCTCAATCTTACTGTGTAGCTGAGGGTGACCTTAAAGTTCTGATCCTCCTGCCCACTGGCGAGTGAACTCAGGGATTCACACATACAAGGCAAGCACTCCACCACTGATACCAGCCAGAGCTCCTCCTCCTCCTCCTCTTCCTCCTCTTCCTCTTCTTCTTCTTTCTTCTTCCTCCTTTGTAGGGTCTCACTGTAGCCCAGGCTGATCTGGAACTCACTTTGTAGTGCCAGGCTGACCTCAAACTCACGGTGATCCTCTTACCTCTGCCTCCCAAGAGCCACCATGCTTGGCTCTATTTTTTTAAAAATTTGAAATTGTGTCTCACTAAGCTGCCCAGGCTGGTCTTGAACTTGCTTTGTAGCCCAAATAGGCCTTGAACCTGAGATTTTTCTGCATCCGCCTTCTGAATGCTATTTCCAGCCTACTGAAAGATCTCTTCTGGGTTCCTATAGCCAAGTTGTGGGAGAAGTCCTTCTTGTGGTACCCCTGCTAAGGACAGTCCACTCTCTCCAAAGAGAAAAGACACTCCCAGCTGGGAGATGGAGCTCAGTTGACGGAGTGCTTGCCTAGCAAGCACTAAGCCCTGGACCCAGCTGCCTGCATCACATACTACATGAGGGGTGGAGCATGCCTGTGACGTCAGCACTCAGGAAGTGCAGGCAGGAGGATCACAAGTTCAAGGTCTATGAGCTACAGCAGCCAGTTAGAGGCCAGCCTGGCTATATGAGATCTTATCACTAAGTCAAATAAAATGAAAGGAAAAAAAAAGTCAATCCCTGGTGGTCCCTGCTCCCTCCCTTCCTCAGGCTTTAGTGAAATGCTGGCAGAACTGCTAATAAAACTGGCCAAATAAGTGGGCACTCCCCAAACCGCTGCTGGGCAGGAGCGTGTGGTCAGCGTAGAGTGTTGGCATAGCGTATAGTGAATTGAAGCTTAATTAGATGAACCTTTCCAGCAGAAGGACTTCCTGGGCTCTCAGAAGCCTTAACTGTCCTCTTGGGAAACTGAGGCACGAAGAAATGCAGAAAGTGAGGTGACAGGGCTAGGTGGGGTGAGACTTGGGGAACCCACTGGGCTCTTCCTGCAACTATCTTGGTCTTGTAAAATTGTACTCTGCCCAGTGTGGGGGGCACAAGCAGGCCAGAACTCTGAAGTCTGAGACAGAAGGATTGCCCTGCATTGATTGTGTCCCCCCACTACTACTCACGACTCTTTATAATACACGATAAAGCTGAGCAGGTCTCGGGCCTCCAGTGGCTCGAAGCGTTCCCAGCGCAGCAGGATTCGGTCTGCCTGGGTCAGGTTGAACACGAAGCGCAGAGTTCGAGTCTGGCCTGGGTAGGGTGGGAGGTGAGCACCTGCTTCCAATGTGCCTGTCGCCTGTTCATCACAGTTTTGCCCACCTTTGAAGGCTTGCCCCCTTCAAATAGTCCAGTGTGTGGTCTCACTGCCCACTCATGCTCCGGGGGTCCCACCAAGCCTCACTCACAGGCAGCTCGGTCTCCGTTGGTGCGTGGGTTTATCTCAGCCTTGCTCTGTCGGCCTCGGGTGCCTGTCACCTCCTCTAATCGGTAGATGTGCTCCAAGCAGAGGCGGGGGTTGAAGGCGAAGTAAATCTTGCCCACAGGAATGGTGAGCCCGGCAGCCACCCAGGACCCTAGCTGCTGTAGGTTCTGATTGTCCAGCACATAGAGTGTGTAGTTCCTGTGGGAGGGAGAGGGGACAAGAAAGGGGTTGGATGGTGGGCTGGCTCGTCCTAAAGGGGCTGTGTGCTGAGCATGGGGTCATTCTGCCTTCCACTTACACCCAAGGAGGGACCTAAGATGCACACCCTCTATGCCACTGACAGTGACCAGTTACCTGTGTTCTATGCTGTCCTCATCCACAGCTTTCCTGCCTCCTTCCCTCCTTCATCTTACTTTAACTGAGCTTCTGTCCTATGTCAGGCTGTGCTGGATATGGGGGATATAGCACTCATCCCGAGGCTATGCCTGGCTCGCTGGGGTCTGAGAATCCCTAGAATGACATGATAGTATGCCGGGAGACAGGAGAAGCCACAGGGAATCACCTGAATGATGACAATAAAATGTCTTTTTATTTTGAAAAGCACTGGCCACTTTGTGGGCAGGCCTTGGCTGCTTGGTGATAGGAACAGTTTCAAAACCAGCCAGGGGTTGGAGAGATGGCTGAGCAGTTAAGGCGCTTGCCTGCAAAACCTAAGGACACAAGAGCCCATGTAAAGCCAGATTCACAAAGTATCACATGCACCTGGAGTTCATTAGCAGTGGCTGTAGGCTCTGATGTGCCCATTCTTTCTGTCTGTCTCTTGCCTCTCTATCTCTCTCTGCTTATAAATAAATAAAAAATATTTTTAAAAAACCAGCCAGGGGATGAAGAGATGGCTTAGCAGTTAAGGCATTTGCCTGCAATGCAGAGGGACTGGAGTTTGATTCCCCAGTGCCCATATAAAGACAGATGCACAAGAGGGCACATGTGTCTGGAGTTCTTTTGCAGTGGCTGGAGGTCCTGGTGCACCCGTTCATTCTCTCTCTCTCTCTCTCTCTCTCTCTCTCTCTCTCTCAAATAAACAGCCAGACTTGCTCTTCAGATAAGCTGGTCAGATGATAATTGTGACCAATCCTTATGGAGTTACAAAAATTATTATTATTATTATTATTATTATTATTTTCAAGATAGGGTCTTGCTCTAGCCCAGGCTGACCTGGAATTCACTATGTAGTCTCAGGGTGGCCTTGAATTCATGGTGATGCTCCTATCTCTGCCTTCTGAGTGCTGGGTCTAAACGTGTGCACCACCATGCCTAGTTATACTGTGTTCTAGTCATTGTTTTAAGTGCTTTATATATAGCACTATAAGTAATAGTCACAGTTCTGAGAAATAAAGTGTTAAATGCAAATATAGGACTGGCAAAGCTAAGTAACCTACTCAGATCTCCACAACTAGTTAAGTCACAAACTGATTCGAAAGTCCATTCTCTTGAGCAGAGTGTTGGGGAGAGGGGCTGGTCAACCTGTTTCTGATCCCTCACCCATCCACCATGGAATCTCCCCGGATTAGCTTGAGGTTCTTGAAGAAGCCCAGGGACACGAGGGCAAAGGAGTGCTTGATTTTGAGGAAGCCTGTGATGGTCTCCACCAGCCCCAGGCTTCGCTGCAGCTCTGGCTCCAGATTGTCTGCGGGCAAGGAAGACAGGAATGAAGCAGGAGAAGGGAATGTGATGGGTATTCAGGGCAAGGAGGCTGGAGACCTCCAGAGGGGCTGGGACACAGGAAAGTGGCTGGGAGAAAGGGTGTGGCCAGAGGAAGGGGTGCCTCCTGAGAGGGGTACTGACAGCCCTGGCGAAGGTTGAAGATGAGGCTTCCCTCCACGTGGGTGCAGCCCACCAGGTCCTGTGCGGTTTGGACAGAGTCGATTGTCTTCGTTCCGACCTTGCACTCTTTGGGACACAGCCCCTCACACTTGTGGCAGAATATGCTAGTAAACAAACAGTTGTCATCAGCCTTGGACCCATGAGGCTCCTCAGGTCTCCCACTGTCCCAAGGGTGTCCCCCCTCTCATGCTCACCTGCTGCCATTACGGGTGAAGCCCGGAGGGCACTGTGCCAGGCAGCTGCCCTGGTAGATGCCAAAGGCAGAGGCCTGACCGGGCACAGAGCGTAGGAGGGCGCAGTGCTCAGCCGTGACACAGCGCCACGACTCATGTTGGTAGGTGCCCAGAGGGCAGGCCGGGTGGCAAGCTCCCTGGAAGTAGAGGTGGCGGCAGGCTACACAAGCTCGAGGATCTTCAGGCCGGCTGCAGCCCCCCAGACACTCCGTGTGGCAGCACTCGCCACCCGCTGTGCAGGCCAGCCCACGGGGACAGGGACACACTGTGGGCAGAGGGCCAGAGATCTTACCTGCCCCTCAGTGAGGCCCCTTCTCCAGCCTCGGCCCACCCCACTCCTCTGGTGCCATCCTCAATCTGGTTCTGAGGACACTGGTTGCTAACTCTGCGCCCCTCAGACAGGGGTGCTTAAGGACAGGTATGGTGGTCCCTTTCCCTGTCCTACCCCTCACGGCGGCTCAGGATGGAACAGTGACCTTATCTATCAGGGTCTCTGCTCTAGAGCCTGGTGCCCATGTATGGCTGGGCATGGTGCCAGGGGGAGCCAGCTGCTGTCTCCTCAGTAGCTAGGCAAGATAGGCTTGGGGGCCTGTGAGGGAGAGCCATGACTACCCATACTGCCTCATCTTCAGCTTCTGACCCTGGGCAGGAGGGTGCCCAGCAGCAGTATGGGGAGAAGGCTTGCGGCTGTGGGGATCTTAGCCTGGAAGCTGAACAGTGGCAGCTGGATGTCCGTGGGAGCCACGTGTGGGGTGGGGTCAGCCAGGGACTGTTGACACTGTACACGGAGGGAGCCGACTCACAGCAGCTGTGTTTACAGCCAACAGTGGGGGCAGCGCCACAGATACAGCAGGGATCGGGTTACCCTCTGCCCAGTGCCGGGCTGGAGCCGCTTTCCTGGGAACATAGCACTGTTACTATGCTCCAGGCTCTGCTCTGGTGCTGGGTACGATCTCATTCCCTCCCCATCACAGCCCAGAGGACAGACAAGCAGACAGCCTGTGCAGCCAGTGAGCAGAGATGAACCCAGGCCATCTGGCTTGTGTGTGTCCTTGGCCACTATCCTGGACTGTTCTTGGGCTGCCCTCTGTCCACTCACGCCAGCCATCTTCCTTGACCTTCTCTTGCACTTGGCCCTTACCTGTCCCATGACTGCCTGATGCCATATCTGAGCCTCAGTTTCCTCTTCTGTGAAAAGAAGCTGAGGAGATTGCTCAGTGGTTAAAGATGCTTGCTGGCAAAGTCTGATGGCTCAGGTTCAATTCTCCAGGACCCATATAAAGTGTCTGGAGTTTGCACTGGCAAGAGGCCCTGGTGCCTGTTCTCTCTCTTTCTCTCTCTCCTTGTAAATAAATAAATAAATAAATAAATATTTTTTAATGGGATAAAGAGGATATTATCTTCCTTGTAAAGGAGAATTTGAAAACAGTGGCAGCGAGCCAGCGTGCACCTGTAATCCCAGCACTTGGGAGGTAGAGGCAGGAGGAACATACTGAGTCTGAGGTCAGTCTGGGCAAGAAAAGGGGGAGGCATCAGAGTACTGACCCACCCTACCTCCCAGTGGCCCTAGGTCATGCTCTGTGCCAGTGCCCACCTCTCTGGCAGTGGCTGGAAGTCCAGCACCTGTAGTCAGTGTGTCCCAGGAAGGTGGTCCTGGCACAGGGCTCTCCAGCAGCACCCAGCACACCGGGACACACATCAGCACACTCCTCCCCCAGTTTGTTGCCCACAATGTGGTTGGCTTTGGGTGAAGTCTGCAGCAGTCCCCAGTCGATGGTGGAGAGATGGCAGAGCTCCTGGTTCTTCTCCACTCGCACAGCCCCACGCAGGATGGCTCCAAGGGCCGGCAGCCCCACGTCCCTCAGGTGTGGCATCTCAAAGATGACCAGCGCGTAGCCCAGGAAAAGGCGCGCCCCTCGGATCACAGCCAGGTTGGGGAAGAGGTCACGCAGGCTCTCCAAGCCGTAGACACGGAACAGCAGCAGGTAGTCAGTGACCTGGGTGAGCCGTGGGAAGCTGAGGCCCCTGAAGTCTTCCCCAGTGGCTGCGAACATGAGCAAAATCTGCAGATGACCCTCCACCACACTGCAGTTCTCCAGCCTCCTCAGCTCGGCCACCTCAGAGCGGACGTCCAGGCTGGGGCACACTGTGGGCACACACAGCAGAGGGCAATGAGCTCGGTACCCCATCCTGGCATCTCTGAGGGACAGGAGTAGGAGGCAGGCTGTGCTCTGGTGAGGGGTAGCCCCTTCCCTGGCCTCATCAGCTTGCTGGGTCTCTATCTGCTGAACCACCATGGACACTAAGTGATCCCTGGAGTCCATTTCCTAATGGGCTCCAAAACCTGTCATCCTCAGCTGTCTCTCTCCTTTACGTCCTGGAGGCTGTCTTTGACATATAGCCAGAGTCTCACCATGTGCACTCCCTCACTGTTTCCACCACCAGCTTCTTCTAGATCTTTCCACTTTTATGGCTGCCTCTCCAAGCTCTGCTCTGCACTCTCCTGTCGAAGTGACCTCAAAACACAAGTAAACCACCTGTGTCTGTCCTCCGCTTGAAATGTCACCCTCTCTCTCTCTCTCCATGTGAGGTCACCCTCACTGAGGCCTGGGAAATATGACATGATTTGGACCTGTAACCTCTTTGATTTTATCTTTTTTCTTTCTTTTTCAGTCACTATGACCTCTTTAAAAGTCTACCCACCCCCAACAAGCAAGCCACATTCCTGGCTCAAGGTTTTGGAGGCCTTTGTTTGTTTTTGTTTTTGTTTTTTCGAGGTAGGGTCTCCCTCTAACCCAGGCTGACCTGGAATTCACTATGTAGTCCCAAGGTAGCCTCCAACTCCTGGAGATCCTCCTACCTCTGCCTCCCAAGTGCTGGCTCCTTTTGTTCTTGAAAGTAGAGCACTTCTCCCTACACCTCCTTCACTCTCTTACGTCCCCTCAGTGAGGACTTCTCCAAGCATCCTGTTTCTAAGTACTTCCCCATCTCTGTCGTTTTTGGCGGTGGGATGACAGAAGCCAGGGCCTTGCAAATGTTAAGCAAGTGCTTTACACTGACAGCCTGACTCCTCCTGCCTCTGCCTCTTGAATGCTGGGATCCCAGGCCTGTGTCCTGTTTCTCCATAATGCTCAACATTGCCTAATGTAGACTTACTTTACTTAAAAATTATGTAGCTTACGGCACATGAGGACAGCGACGTTTGTATAAATCCTAGTGCATGTGTAGTGACTGACACAAAGTGTGTGTTATTTGTGGTGTGTATATGGTGTATGCACAGCGTGTACAGATACGTGTGTGCAGAGGCCAGAGGAGAACAGAGGCTGCCTTCCTCTGTCACTCTTCTGCCTTATTCCTTTGTGACCGTCTCTCACTGAACCCAGAGCTCACAGTTTTTCAGTCAGATTATCAGACCAGTGAGCTCCACGATTCTCTGCCCATCTCAGCCCTGGGGCTACAGGTGTATGCCGTGTGCCCCACTTTTTATATGTGTTCTGGGACTCGAACTCAAGTCCCCATGCTTGTGCAGCAAATGCTCTTACCTGCTGGGCCATCTCCCCAGCCCTGGTGCTCAATAAATATTTGATAAATTAATAAGTGCTATGTCTGGGTGGCACCCATCAGTAACAACACCCTTGGGCCAGGAAGACCGGGCTGAGTACTAGGATATACAGGATCCCTTGCCACAAGGACTAATACAGACAGCCCACGGAGGAGGATATCCAACTGATCAGGGATGGGGAGGAGGGGAATTGGGGAATTCGGGATAACAATGCATTGTTTGCCCACTAAATAATGTAACTCATTATGGACAATAAATATATATTTAAAAAAATAAGTGTTATGTCTGGGAAACAGTGAGCACTGAGTTTCATACACCTGTCTTCTGTCCCTGTCCTTAGGGAGCTGGCTGGCTAGTAACTGCATATTTTTGTTCTTGAAGGTTCAAGTTTCACTTTCTCAGCCTGATATTCCAGGGTGGAGATAAGCTGGTCCCCGGACTCAGCCTTTGCCCTGCAACCCTCAGGCTCAGCATCCCCTCCATCGCCTCTGGCCCTGTGTTAGTCACTGTCCCTTCAGACACAACTGCACTTGGTCCAGCAGCTAGGTACAGGAACACCTCCACCCCTCAGGCTGTTCTGTATCCCCCAGGTACTCAGGCTGTCCTCTGGGCACTCAGGGGCTAGAGGCCATGGACATCTGAATCCCTTTGGGACGAAGCCTCATGAGTCCCCCAAGGCCTTTGTGCCTTCTTCCCCATGAGGGTTGTCTGCCTGGCCTCACTTTCTCCTAAGAGGAGTTGTGGGGTTCTCCTTTACAGAGAATGAAGCCTGAATCCTTCAGCCTCACATGCAGACCCCTCCCTCTCTCTTCATCTCCAGCAACATCACACACACACACACACACACACACACACCCCACAGAGGGTGCCACCCTGTCACACACCAGCCAGCCTGGTCCCTGGCCCACGGCTAATCCAGGCCAATGGGAGTGGGCAAGCAAACCTTAGTTCACATCTTCTCTTCAAAGTCCTGCTTTAACAGTTGTATGTGTGTTTATGTGTGCTTGCCTGTCTTAGCCTAGGCAGGTATGCACACAAAAGAGAGGAAGAGAAGAGAAAACACTTCTTTCCCCTCCTCGAAGGCCAATCAGGCTCCTTGAGGCAGGTGGGGGGTTCCCTTAGGAGCCCACTTCCCATCATGCCCTGGCCTCTCCAGGGCTCCCCTGATGGGAGTCATTGGAAAAACAAATCTAAGACTTCTGCAGATTAACCCCTGCTTTTCCTCAGAACCAGCCCTACGCAGGGAACCAACAGCTGGACTCCCTGGCCAAACACAAACCTCCCCCATGGGCCTGCTCTGCCCTGACGACTGGGCTCTGGCCTGGCATCTGCTGTGCAGTGTTCTGGCACAGCAGTGGAGGGAGGGGTAGGGCACCATGCTTTGCAAACCCTCAGTGACTGGCCCCCTTTAGGGCACCCTCCTACCCCAGCCCATTTGCAGTTTCTCTATAGAAAGAGGAGCCCCTGCCTTGGCCCTGGGAGACCCCAGTTAGAAGGAGGTCTCCTCAAGCAGCCCCAGAGCGCCAGATTCCTGAGCCCCCTCTAGATGGAGGGCAAAGGGGAATTAGGCCAAGTACCACTTAAACCTTCTCCTTCTGCTGCTTCCTCTCCCCATCCAGCCCCCAGCCCCCACAAAGGCCATTTGGTCTGCATCATCCCACCCCCACTCCTCAGATGCTACTTGCAGGAAGTGTGTGTCTGGAGAGCAGCACTGAGGTTCAGAGGGGAGGCTGTCCCCCAGAGCAGCCCCCCTGCCCACAGTGAGTGGGCCCTCAGGGAGGCCTACATGTGCCCTGGGTGCAGTGATTTACTGGTGCCTGGCTCTCTGCTACTGGTCCCAGATGCTCCTTCCCATTCCTACGCTGTAAAAATGACCTCTGAGTCAGGTATGGTGGTGTATGCCTTTAGTCCCAGCACCAGAGGGAGGCTGAGGTAGAAGGATCACCATGAGTTCAAGGCCAGCCTAGGGCGACAGAGTGAGTTCCAGGTCAATCTGCTAGAGTGTGGCCCTGCCTCCAAAACACACACACACACACACACACACACACACAAAAAAAAAAAAAAAAACAACAACAACAACAAACAACAACAAAAAAGAAACTGACCTCTAACATTTTCCACAGCCTTATTTTGATTCAAACCCGACTTTCCTGGGAGGATCATGACGTCACAAGCAGAAGTGGATTAGAGGACATCTGTCTATTCCCCCTGCTTCCAAGTTCCCACTTCTCAGAGAACTGAGAGAAAAACACCTTCCTGTGGCCAACTAGCAATTCTTTCTGCTGGGAAGTCCTTCAGGGCTAAGCCCAGTCTTCCCATTCCAGTTAAGAGTAAGAGCTGTTCTGGGGGCGGGGGTCAGGCTGGAGAACAGTGCTGGAGACTCACCCTCGATTGTGTCCAGACCAGATCCCAAGGATAGGAGGCTCACAAGCAGGCAGGCTCTCCATGCCCACAGAGTGGGCACCGCCATGCTCCCAGCCCTGGCCAGGGTCAAGTCCTGGCTGTCCTCCAAATGGCTCCAGGGAGAAGTGGCTGAGAGTTCCTTAAGGATGTAGACGAGAGGCGAGAGGTAGGAGTCCTACACAAAGACGAAGTGAGGCAGGAGACAGCCTCTGCGTGAACCAGAAAGAGATGGGGACCGAGGTCAGGCCCAGTGGCCAGCTCGCTGAGGGGCGGAGCCCACCCCCCAAGGCCGGACTCCGGATCCCAGGGGCCAGCCGCTCCCAGCTCCTCTCAGTTCTCACGGTCCCTCCCAACAAGTCAAAATATTTAGCCTGTCAACTGAAGGGGAAAAGGTTGTTGGGGAAATAAGCCCCAAATACAGGAGGGGGTGGGAGGCCCAGCGCTGAGCTCTGCTCTGCTGCAGGTCTCTGCGTCCCAGCCCCAGTCTGGCGCGCTGCAGACCTGGCTGGAGCCATAGGGCACCCGCTCTCCTGGGGAGCGTGCCAACAGGTGCCCTGACACCTGTGGGGTAGCTCCCAGAAGACCATCGACCAATCCGCTTGTGGACATGAACAGTGTCCTGTGAAGATTCAAGCCCTTCGCTTCTCTCAGCCTGGCTGAGGTTACCTTGACACTGTCTCCTGTCCCCTGTCTCCCACCAAGTCCCTTGGTTCTGGCTTAGATCCCCATGAGGAAGGCCATCCCTCTGAGGGGCTCAGCCGTTTTTCAGAATTCAGGCAGCTTGGTCTGTCTATCTGTGTACCCTTGTTTATGGGCACTTCGGGGGAACCATCCATCCATGCTGGGACCTTGGGGGAGTAAGCTGCACTCCTAAGACATCCTTAACCCCATCCTTGGGTCCTAGTCTATCCCCTTCTCAAGAGTCCCTCCTTCAGCATCCCTCTGTCCTCCTTCTCTTAGGCCTAGAGACTTACAGACTCCGTAAGGCACGAAGTCCTGGAGGGGCTGGGACCTGCCCTATGGTGGCCTACGTGCTAGGATCCAGGGACATTCCAGGTGCGCAGTCTCTGCGGGCCGGCAGGTTCCAAGCTCCACGTCCAAGGAGCTAAGAGAGGACCTATTAATTTCTCCTCTCAGAAATCGATGCTCTTGTCAGGACTGCGATCGATTCCGGCAGCCCTGCCCAGCCCAGCTCGGGAGCCCCAGCTGGCTGGCCGGGGTCGGGGTCGGGGACTGACCCCAGGTCCCGAGGTGCATCGCTGCGGCCAGTGGACCGCTCCCCGGCCCTGGGGACCCCGGCCAGAGCGAAATGTCACTGCGCGCGAGCTTCTAGTGCCACCCTGTGGTGTCTTCAGGACCTAGGGGTGGCCACCTTGCTCCTCGCCAGCTGTTTTTAGACACTTTCTTGTTCTCTGTCCCTTCTATTTGCCTCCTAGATTCTGGCGTTAGGTCCTTCTTCCTTTCCTTACTGGGTCTAGACAATGTGCACCTAATTCATCCCAAGTGACAAGCGTAATTTCTCAGGCAAGTGCATTTGGGGGCCGGCTAGTGTGACCTGCCCAGCGACCTGTCCGGGGTCAATCTCACCCCTTATTCCACCCCCACCCCCCAAATCTCAACATGCAGCTGTTTGACTTTGGGGGAAATACTGTATCGACTTGGCAGTTCCCCCAGCCCCAGCAGACACTTGCGAGAGATGGGGGGACACTGGGGGCGAGCAGCCCCTGGGAGGGCGTGGCGGGGCGTGGCGGCGCCGCCCTCCACCGGCGGGTCCTGACACCGCCCCGCGCACGTGTCGCGGGGGCCCCGCCGCCGGGAGCGCACAGACGGCCGCGCGGCACAGCACGGCCGGAGCGAGGCGAGCGACGCCGGGATCGGGATGCTGCGAGGCCCGAGGCGCGGGCGGCTGGACCCGCACCGCGGGGCTGCG
Organism: Zapus hudsonius; assembly: GCA_004024765.1. Taxonomy (NCBI): domain Eukaryota; kingdom Metazoa; phylum Chordata; class Mammalia; order Rodentia; family Dipodidae; genus Zapus; species Zapus hudsonius. The sequence goes on along the minus strand of PVHP010007409.1, from coordinate 27,013 downwards.
GGGCCCGGCGGCCTGCTGGCCTGGCTGATGCTGGTCTCCGCGGGCGCCGCGTCTTGCCCCAATGCCTGCTGCCCCGTGGGCGCTTCGGGGTTGCGCTGCACGGGCTCCGGGACCCTGACGAGCCTCCGCAGCCTGCGGGGCTTCGAGAACCTGACGGAGCTGTGAGTGTGCTGCGGGGGAGGGGAGGCCCAGGAGGGCAGGGTCCTGCCCCCGAGGGTGCCTCGCACAGTCTTCGGGGGGTCCCCTTGGCTTCCCTTGTAGCTGCCACCCTAGCTGATGTCGCCCAGGGCTCAGGAATCTCGGCGCACCGCTTTGTGGGGCACAGCCAGGAACCCAAGCTGCACCCCGAGGACGGGTGGGTTAGGTGCGGAGATCTCAGTGTGGGGCCCTTACTGTCTAGGAGAAAGCCAGCCCCCAACCCCTTCCCCATTATACACGGTGAGCCCAGCTCTTCTCTGGACTTGGAATTGAGCTGGAACTCAATGTGGGTGGGAGGTGGTGAGGAGCCAGTTTAGTAACTGAACTCTCCCCCCACCCTCCACTCACACCTTTTCACCAGGATCTCCTTCTCTCGGATTCTCTCCCTCCACTCCCATCTCCCTTTTCATTCTGGTCTCTCTAGTTGGATCAGGGAGCCAGGCTGTTGCCGAGAGCGAGCGAGCTTTTCCCGGCTCTGGCTCTACTCTGATATTCTGCAATAATTGGTCACCAAATACCCAAGTACTTTTTAGCAGCTGGTGAAGCCTATGGGAGCATGATTGGCCTGGGGTGTCGGAGCATCACATGATGACTGGAAAATACTTGAGTATTCTATGTGGTTGGAGGAGCCAGCAGCCTGCAGTGATTGGCACTGGGTTACTCAGGCATCTTGTGGTAATTAACGGAGGTACTCAATCTCTTTCTAATGGCCCTAGGGAGACGGGGAAGAGCAGAGATGTCTTGTCTTGGTCTAGGCCTCGGCTCCTGCATCGTGGGAGAGGGTGTGAAGTCCAGGCTGTCATATCCAGCTTGAATGTTCATGGAAGCCTGGGTGCAGTCTCCATGCTCCCCATCAGCGTTCTTATTTCCCAATGCCTTTTTCAAGCCCCAAAGGAGTCCACAGCTAGAAGCAGTGGACAGGCCAGGGCTGCAGAGGAGTGGGCTGGTAGGGTGGTGAGCTGAGCTGTCCCCCCTGGGTGGAGCAGCAGCTCGATCCTCCCACCTTCTCTTGAACAGTCCCCTCTCTCCTCCCTCACTCGCACAGCTAACAAGGAGCTAATGGACTCGAATAGACAGATTGATTATGAATTCGAATGAACGAGGCAGCTTCTAGCACGCCGCCTGACAGCTTGCACACACCCAGCTGGCTATGGGTTCTTACTGTCTCCCTGGGCTGGTACCCCAGGGGCAGATCCTACCTCATATTGGCTAGCTGCAATTCCCTAGGTCTCGAGAAACTGAGGATGGATAGATACCTAGATGTCCTCCTGGGTCCAGGGCTGGGAGCAGGGAAGCAGAGGGGCCCCCATAGGCTGGCCCTGTGCCTCTTACTGCTCTGTCCTTCCTGGGGAAAATCTGGGGTAGAGGAGGAGAGTTCTGAGAACTGGCAGTGAGGGCCCATGCCAGCTGGGGGCAGGGTGATGGACATGCCACCACAGGATAGTGAATTCTCAAGAAGTCCCAGATGCCAGATCCAGAAGCCATTACCACCCCTGGATTCTGCTCGCTCTTCTGTCGTTATCTCTGTCTCTCTTGGCTTCCCTTTCCTTATCTGTCTCTTTCTCCCAGCCTCTCTGTCTCTCCGCCAGTCTTTTCCTATCAGATTCTTTCTTTCTTTCTTTCTTTCTTTCTTCCTTCCTTCCTTCCTTCCTTCCTTCCTTTTCTTTTCTTTCTTTCTCTCTCGCTCTTTCTTTCTTTCTCTCTCTCTTTCTTTCTCTCTCTCTCTCTTTCTTTCTTTCTTTCTTTCTTTCTTTCTTTCTTTCTTTCTTTCTTTCTTTCTTTCTTTCTTTCTTTCTTTCTTTCTTTCTTTCTTTCTTTCTTTCTTTCTTTCTATTTCACTTTTGCTGCCCTCCTTTCCCCACACCACCTACACACTCCATCCTCTTCTTCCCCTTCTCCCACTTCCTGGGTCCCTTATGGGGTAGGAAGGGGCTGGGGAGGGGTCCCCCTATTGACAGCTCTATGTTCCTGCTTGGTTTGCAAAAGCTTTGGGGTGGAGGAGCAGGGGTTGCTGCTTGAGAGTGAGGAGGGACTGAAGCTTTGAGCTAGCAGAGGGTATGGGGTGTGTGTGTGTGAGTGAGCTGGCAGAGGTTATGGGGAGTGTGAGTGAGCCCAATAGTGGTCCCTGAACAGATGTATTCAGGAGCATACATTGGCATATCCATGGGACATGCACTGAGTCAGGTGGGGGGCAGTGACAATGAGGGCTCCACCCTTTATGGCAGTAAATTTCAGCACAACCCTCCCCCTCCATTGCTGAGGCTCTAAAGAATTGAGCCCCAAGCTAAGAATGGTGGTGTGCATTTATGAACATGTGTTCACAAGTTTCCTGTGTGTGTGTGTGTGTGTGTGTGTGTGTGTGTGTGTGTGTGTGTGTGTGTGTGCATGGGAGCGGTCTATGTGAGCTTTGCCCATGTGTGTCCATGTGTGAGTATACCCCTGTGTGTGCCTGCATCTTTGCACTGTGTGTGTATGAGCAACAGCATCTCCATGCAGGTGTTTACACCTCTGTGTGTATACGTGAATGCCTGGGTGTGTGAACAGTGCAAGAGTGTGTGGGGGTTTTCATGTGTGTGAGAGAGAGGATGCCTGCATGCATACACACGTGAGGTGTGTCGGCTTTTGTGGAATGTGTGTGCAGCGCCCGGGTGTGCATGAGTATATGTAGCAGGTCTGTCTGTGTGTGAATGGTGCCTGTGTGCCTGAGGGAGTGGGTGGATGGATGGTGGGCATGGGGTCTTGATCACTCCCTCTCCCCACAGCTATGTGGAGAACCAGCAGGATCTGAAGCGCCTGGAGCTCGAGGACCTGCAGGGGCTGGGGAACTTGAGAAGCCTGTGAGGACCCTGGGTGGGGCTGGGCACCGGGCCAAGGCTGAGGTGGGGGTCATTCAGTGTCCTGGGGTCTTGGATTAGATGAGGGGTGGGTAGAGGTCTAGAGGCTCAGGTAGCTGTGGGTGCTAAGGGACAGGGAAGGGTTCAGGGCTTCACAAGGAACCTGCCCTGGGATGTCCAGAAGGTGTGCTCAGATTCCCCCTGCACTCTCTCTCTCTAGCACCATCGTGAAGAGTGGACTGCGTTTTGTGGCGCCAGACGCCTTCCATTTCACTCCTCGGCTTAGTCGCCTGTGAGTAGCTGGGCTAGGAGGAGGTTGGGGGGGGAGAGGGGCTAAGAAGGACCCCCAGGCTTGGGCTGTTAATGGACTTTGTACTCCCCAAGGAACTGTTCTGTGCAAGACCCAGGCTGGTCTCATCCCTGGTTTGGGCTGTCACTCACTTCCCAGCTCCACACTTCAAGGACACTTTTCATAGGTGCTTGCCCAGCCTGTCTGTCTGGGATCCAAAGGGAGTGAGGGGTGGTAGCAGAACTCCTGGCTTCTGGTCATAATCCTGTCTCACCTCCCCCCTCGTGATGTCCACTTACCTGGTCTCTCGGCGGTAGCTTTTTTGGTTCTTGCATGATGGTTCCTTTCCAACCTAGGCTCCACCAATTCCAGGGCAAGGAGAGGGTTAGGGTGAATCCTGGCAGTGGCAGGCATGAGTTCCTAGGGCAGTTTTCTTGGGGGGGGGGTCAGGAGCAGAGCCCTAGCTGGAGTCCCTCTGTACCTGGGTTTTTTCCTGCCTGAAGTTCCTTAGTCTCTGGAGTAACAGGAAGGAGGAGAAGGGGACCTGAGGAAGTACTTTGACATCCCTGTCTTATGGTCCAGTAGGAAGCAATGGAGTATGAACGCCTGGGTCTTTCTTGGTGGGGGTGTACAGATGGGGCTCCTTCCCCCAGCTATGGCCTCAGCACTGCCAGCTGGGGCTGGAGGTGTGGGGGAGGGGGAACCGGCTGTTCCCTCAGATCCCCAGGATCAAGGAGGGGGTTAAGTGGGGTTAACCCTTGTTGTCCCAGGGAGAAGAGTCAACTGAGAACAGCTCACTGGCCGGCCCCCATTGCAACACACCCACTTACTGAGCCTCCATGGGCCTGTTCATCTGCTGACGCTAGGGAGGAGTTGGTAGACCCCTACCTGCTCCTTCCGCCTGGGCTAGATCACTGGCTCAGGGGTTTGTCTTCCCACAGGAATCTGTCTTCCAATGCTGTGGAGTCCCTCTCCTGGAAAACTGTGCAAGGCCTCTCCTTACAGGAGCTGTGAGTGTAGGGGCAGCCAGGGCAAGGGGCCAGTGTGGTTGATGTCTGTGGAATGGGGCAGGGGTGGCTGGTGGGTGTCTCTGGAGATTGTGTGAGCGAGCTGGTGCTGGACACTGTGGGCATGCCTGTCACTCATACAGCTTAAAGCAGAGGCTGAAGGGCTGGCCACTGTAGGACGTCAGTCTGGATGGGGGGGGGGATTGTGTGTGTCCCCAGAGGCATGGGACTGTGCTGAGCATACCACAGACCTTCTAGGAATGCCGTGGCACACCTGCTCCATTTCCAGTGAACACTTGCTGGTGGAGAGGGGCTCATAGGAGGGGCAGGCTTCTGTGGTCCAAGTGTGTTTGGTGGGCACCTATAAGGCTGTGGTCACATCAGAGGTCCTTCCCTTCCCTCCTTGATGACCATCTCGAGAACCCTTGCCTGGCTGGTCCCCTAGAGCTGAGGTAAGTGCACCCCATGCAGTCCTCAGCTGGCACCTTCAACTGTCTGCTTTTTCTTTTTAAATAATTAATTGTTGATTTGAGAGAGAGAGGGAAAAAGAGAGAATGGGCACACCAGGGCCTCTAGCCACTGCAAACAAACTCTAGATGTATGCGACACTTAGTGCGTCTGGCTTTATATGGGTGCTGGGGAATCGAACCTGGGCCATCAAGCTTTGCTTTTAGTCACCAGGGAATCTTGCCAGCCCTGTGCTTATTTCTTTTCTTTTCTTTTTTTAAATATATATTTTGTTTTTTCCAGGTAGGGTCTCACTCTAACCCAGGCTGACCTGGAATTCACTATGTAGTCTCAGGGTGGCCTTGAACTCATGGCCATCCTCCTACCTCTGCCTCCCGAGTGCTGGGATTAAAGACGTGCGCCACCACGCCCGGCAGCTAAAAATATTTTTATTTGTTTGAAATGAGAGAGAGAGATTGAGAAAGAAAGAGAGAGGGGGCATGCCAGGGCCTCCAGCTACTGCAAACAAACTCCAAATGCATGCACCCCTCTGTGCATCTGGCTTACATGGGGACACTGGGGAATCAAACTCAGGTCATTAGGCTTTGTAGGCAAGTGCCTTAAACTGCTGAGCCACTGAGCCATCTCTCTAGCCCCTCTTTCTTTTTTTTAATAGAGATTTTTTGGGGGCTGGGGGGGTTTGAGGTAGAGTCTCACTCTAGCCTAGGCTGACCTGGAATTCACTATGTAGTCTTGGGATGGCCTTGAACTCACAGCCATCCTCCTACTGCCTGCCGAGTGCTGGGATTAAAGGCGTGTGCCACCACATCTGACTGGTGCTTATTTCTTACTGTAACTGAAGTCTTATTACTGAGTTGGCCACAGGCCTAGCCCACACTCTGCCCCTTCCTCTTAGGTCCTCCTTAGGTTCCCTGTTCCCTGGCTCCTCAGGCCCATGCTGTCCCCTAACTGTTGGTGCTCCTACCTTTCAGGGTTCTGTCGGGGAACCCACTGCGCTGCTCCTGTGCCCTGCACTGGCTGGGGAACTTGGAGCAGGAGGGGCTGTATGGTGTGCCAGCCCAGAGGCTGCAGTGCTTTGGGCCTGGGAACCAGCTCCTCCCACTCAGGCACAACTCCAGCTGTGGTAGGTGCTGCGGTAGGTGGGGTGGGAAAGCCAGGGGCCTGCTTGGGGTGCAGGGAGGGCACTCAGGAGCAAGACCTGAAGGGATCTGGGGTGGCTTTGGCCAAGAATGGACCTCAGAGTCTGGGGCACTGACTGGGCCATGAACAAGGTGGGGTTCCTGGGACCATGTCCAGCTCAAACACCCTTCTGGCATGCCCAGGTGTGCCCACACTGAAGGTCCAAGTACTCAACACCTCCGTGGAAGAGGGGGATGACGTATTGCTGCAGTGCCAGGTGGAGGGGCAGGGCTTGCGGCAGGCTGGCTGGATCCTCACCGATCTCGAGGGGGCTGCCACAGTGATGGTGAGGAACCCTTCAGTCCTTCCCAGGGGACAGAGTTAAGGACAGAGATGATGACCAAAGGAATAAGGAGCACATAGGGAGGAAGGAGGATGGTTTAGACCTCAGGGATCAGGCTTGGAATGGCCACCCAGGACTTAGGGTTCTCAGGACCCCTGGTATCATTCCCTGAAGACTCTGGAAGCAGCATTCATTCTCTCGGGTGTGCAGTGAACACATTAGGAAAGGGGCAACATGTTCCAGATCTTTTACTAATTATTTCTTGGAGCGACTCTCAGAAAGATCTGCACTTTGGTTTTCTTATCTGCAAACTGAGGTGGCCTTCTGACATCCTGTCTGCCTCTGGGCATTCTCTGGTCTCTGTCTCTTTTCTCCAGACATTTCTCTGAGCACCTTTCCAGGCCTCTGTCCTCAGACTGGCCACAGACAGCCAAAGCCACAGCTGACTTGGAGGGGAGGGAGTGGGGCTTATTCACAAAGGTCAGCAGGCTGTGACAAGGACTGTGCCAGTCCAGGAGTGGACACACAGAAGCAGGGGAGTGGGCCTAAAGGATGACTGGGAGGCCTTCACTTTGGGAGGCGACTTCAGCTCATTCGCTGCCCCCCCCCCCAGTGAGCAGGGGTTCCAGACACGGTGGTAGGACCATTGCCCCAAGTGGCCTTCCACTAAGAGTGCGTGAGGCTGAGAGCCCGGATGGAAAGGGAACCAAAGGGAGGCAAGGATCTGGCCACGCCCACAAGTGGAGACACCTTAGGTCAGCTGTCTGCTTTGGGAAATTCCAGTTTCTGATCTCTCTTGGGGAAGTGTTTGTGTTTGTTAGTACTTCTGTTTCCTAAGAACTTACATAGAAAAGTTACACCCTATCTGGGCTATATCTATATGGAAGGGCAAAGAGGCTGGTTCTACTCTGTCAGCAAGGGGAGGAGCAGTTGGGACTTCAGACCCCAGTGTGTTTGGAAGAGAAGCCATTGAGGGAGCTTAAGACAGGGCAGGACTGCCCAAAAGGTGCCTGAATCCAGCCCCTACATGGATTCTGAATCTCTGTTGGAGTCTGTGGATTCCACTGCTCCAGTGGAAACCAGGGAGTGCATACCTCCTCTTGCATGTGTTCAAGGGTCCTACCTTCATGAAACCCTCCAGACAAATGAAACTTGTCCACTACCTCATTTATTTTTGCCTTTTAAAAAAGTTTTTATTATTTATTTATTTGCAAGGAGAGAGAGAGAGAGACAGAGAAAGAGAGAGAGACTGCACCACTTTGTGCATCTGGCTTTATGTGGGTACTGGGGAATTAAACCCAGGACTGTAGGCTCTGTGGGCAGGTACCTTAACCGCTGAGCCATCTCTCTGCCTCTGTTTTCATCATTTTATGGGCATAGCTATCAAAGTGCCATTTTCCTACTTTGTCAGTTTATTTAAAAAAAAATCCAGGGAGTTGGGGAGATGACTTATCAGGTAAAGAAGCTTGCCTAAAACACGAGGGCATGGAGATTACCTGGGTTCAATTCCCCAGAACCAACATTTAAAAAAAAAACCCAGAGTTTAGCAAGATTAAAAATTGTTACAGAGAAGCTGGGTGTGGTGGCACACGCCTTGAGTCTTAGCTAGAGAGACTTGGGAGGCTGAGAAAGCATTGTAGTGAGTTGAGGCCAGCCTGGGGCTACAGAGACAGTTCCAGATCAGTCTGGGCTAGAGACACTGCCTCAAAAAAAATTGTTACAAGACCATATAACTGATACCTGGTGTGACCATGGTTTCTTAGGAAAAGAATCTGAGCTTGATTCAATCTGGGGATGGTGATTCAGAATGGAGTTGATCACCTCACCTTCCTAATGACACTATCTTCATGAGCCAGAGGAGAGGCTGCAGCCGCCCCTGGCTGCCTCCACTTAACACCTGTTAGCGCCATGCCTTTGTTTGGGACCTTTGGGCTGAGACCGAGTTTGCTTGAGCGTGTGGTCCAGGATCAAGAAGGTGGCCAGGCTGCATGTGAATGTAGTGATTGGAACTCAAGAAAAAAAAAAATAAAATAAAATGGGACTTGGGGCCACTTTCTGGCCAGTGGGATTGTGACCTCCATCTTGGTGTACCTCTTTTGAGGCAGTTGGCTGTGCTTTAGATGTGTCTGATCTGGGAGCTAGTCCCAAACTGCAGAGGCCATTATTCTCTGCCACAGCTCTCCTTTCCCTTACCCAGCCCTTCTTCCTTTCCCTCTGGGGCCTCCATCAGCTCCAGCCCCTGCCTCCCCCCCCCAACCCTGCCCTAGTCCTTTCTGATGTTTCCCTCTTCCCTGGTCCAGAAATCTGGTGGTCTGCCCTCCCTGGGGCTGACCCTGGCCAAAGTCACCAGTGACCTCAACAGGAAGAATGTGACGTGCTGGGGAGAGAATGATGCGGGTAGAACCGAGGTCTCTGTCCAGGTCAACGTCTCCTGTGAGTCCCCTTGATCCCCCACCCCGCCCCCACTCACCCTCCATTCATCTCTTCTTCTCCGAAAAGAGGATGTGGGGTGGGGGCCTGGTGGGAGGGTGAAGGGCGTCTCCACAGCTGTTCCCTCCCAGCTGTTTCCAGATTCCCATGAAAACCTGATCTGTCAAGGGGAGTCCTGGGGGCTTCTCAAGGCCGGAGGACTGGAGATGGATTTCTTTCTGGCCCCCTGCTCGAGCTTTGCTACCTGAGGACCTCGGAGCCAGCTGCAGGCTGTGCTTGCTGCTCCCCATCACTGCCTCAAGCCGCCCTCCTTAAGGCCTTTGCTCCACTTCCTAACTTTCCTATTTATGGATCTATTATTTATTTTGGCTTTTAGTGTGGGTTTAAAGCTGGAGCCATATCCCTGATAGTCCAGTGTGGGCATTTGCTACAAACTGATGGAATGAGTTAGGGGCTGGACATTGGTGAACAGGGCCTGAACCCCAGATCCGCATCCTAGTTGTAGGCCAGACCAGGTGCATTCAGGGTGGAAGACAAGCAGCTTAGTTGTAAAAGAGGGAAATTCCTCTCCTGACTTCTGCTTTAGTCTTCTTACCTAATTTCTTTAGTTCTGCCAACACAGTTCTTTATTCTTACATCATCTTATTGGGCAACATACATATAAATGTGCATACAACATACATATTGTTTGTTTATTTATTTATAGACAGGATCTTGCCATGTAACCCAGGCAGGTTTGGGACTCATAATCCTCCTGCCTCAGCCTCCTGAGTGCAGGTCTGCACCACCAAGCCAGGCTAACACACACTTGAAATAATAGTAACCCTTAACGCTTCAGAAGACACTCCTGTCTCCTCATTCCCACCTAATCCCTTCCTTACCTTCATCTTTTATTTCCACCATTTCCTTGCTTTTAAAAGTCATTTTCCAGGCTAGAGAGATGGCTCAGAGGTTAAGGCACTTGCCTTCAGTGCCTAAGGCCCCGGGTTCAATTCCCCAGTACCCACATAAGCCAGACCCACAAGATGGTGGCCCTGGTATGTTCTCTCTCTCTCTCTCTCTCTCTCTCTCTCTCTCTCTGCTTGAAAATGAATAAATAAAATATATTTAAAAGTCATTTTCCTCCAGGTGTGGTGGTGCACGCCTTTAATCCCAGCATTTGGGAGGCCGAGGTAGGAGGATTGTAGTGAGTTCAAGGCCAGCCTGTGACTACATAGCGATTTCAGGTCAGCCTGGGCTAGAGGGAGACCCTACCTCGAACAACCATAAAAAAAAAAAACAGTAATTTTTCACACGTATCCTTTCATATCCATAGAATTTGCTTGTTTTAACTTATTCTATAAATGGAAACTTACTGCATGGGTTATATTTTATCTTTTTCTTTTGTCTGATGTTATAATTGTGAAATCCATCCATGTTAACGGAAGTAACTCTAGACCCCTCATGTGCTGCTAAATATTCCATCGTATGAATGATGTGTAACTTGTATATGTTTCTTCACTCTGATACTTTTTTAAAATTATTGAGGAGCTTTTGCTTTTGAGTCAGGGTCTAACTAGGTTACCTAAGCTGGCATTAAACTCACTCTAGAGTCCAGCAGGCCTTGAACTTATGATTCCCCCGCCTCAGTCCCCTGAGCAGCTGGGATGGCTGGCTTGTTTCACTTAAGTTCTTTAAGCCTTTGAGCTTTCTTTGCCTGCTGCCAGATTTCAGGTGCACTGTCAACTTCCCAATGTGGTCTCTGGAGAATTTCTGAAGGCCTGCTGACCTGTTTTCCATAGGCCTGCCCCTGATTTCTGGTTCAGTCTTCCTGGACTCCTTCCAGCCACCTGTCTCCTGCCTGTCACAAGCTCTCTGTCAGTAGTTCCCACCAGAGTGCACCACTGGCCATACCCTTCTCGGGGGACCATGGCTGCCCTCCAGCTGTCCCCTGCCCATCACACGCTCTCTGCCCGCAGTCCTAGCCAGCGTGCACCTGAGTGTCCCACCAGAGTGCACCATTGGCCATCCCCTTGTCCATGGATCAGTGGCTGCCCTCCAGCTGTCCCCTGCCCATCACACGCTCTCTGCCCGCAGTCCCAGCCAGCGTGCACCTGAGTGACCCCGTCGAGCAGCATCACTGGTGCATCCCCTTCTCCGTGGACGGGCAGCCCATGCCCTCCCTGCGCTGGCTCTTCAATGGCTCCGTGCTCAACGAAACCAGCTTCATCTTTACCCGTTTCCTGGAGCCGGCACTGACAAACGAGACCGTGCGCCATGGCTGCCTTCGCCTCAACCAGCCCACCCACGTCAACAACGGCAACTACACGCTGCTGGCCACCAACCCCTATGGCCAGGCCGCTGACTCCATCATGGCTGCCTTCATGGACAACCCTTTTGAGTTCAACCCCGAAGACCCCATCCCTGGTGCGAGAGCCACTCTGAACCCTGTCTCTGCTCCTGGGTGGAAATCTGAGGTCCAGGGAAGATGGGTCCCTGCTGCCACGATGAGCCTAGTCCCCGAAGCTTAGGTGTTTGGTCCTGAACAGAAGAGCTGGTGACAGCTTCTCCACTGGCCTCCTTGTCCCTTCCCCAAGCCAGGCCTGAGCTGTCTGTCCATTCAGACTGTTCCCTAGGGCAGCCAGACCCCCACTGGAAAGGGCCACATGTACCCGCTCCCTTGAGGTCCAGCTACCCCACTTCCTCCACCCATGAAGGGACACCCCAGAGGACAGGGGCTCACAGCTTTCCCCCATCTGACTGTTCTTTTCCCTCCCTCTCTCTGCAGTTTCCTTCTCGCCAGTGGGTGAGTTGCCCAGGCTAGAGGGCAGATGGGACAAGTCTCTGAAGGAGGCTGGGGCAGAGGGCACAGCTGACTGGAACCCCAAGAGGCCAGCTGTGGGCCAAGGTGGGAGAGCCCACCCTCCTTGCCCTGTGTCCCTGCAGACACCAACAGCACGTCCAGAGATCCCGTGGAGAAGAAGGACGATACACCTTTTGGGGTGAGTGTGGGATATGTAGGCTGACTGGGGGTGTGGGACAGGGAGGCTGGGTGAAACTTCTCTGCGTGCCATTTTCAGGAAGAGCAGGGGGATCCGTCTGGTGTGGCTGACCTTCCAGCCAGGCGGGGTCACCTGGAGAACAGGGGACAGGGCTAGGGGCCTCTGGGCTCCCCTGCAGGTTGGAGCTATGGGGAGTTCCCAGGGAGCGGAAGCCTCCAGGCCTGACCCGTCTCCAGGTCTCAGTGGCTGTGGGCCTGGCCATCTCTGCCACCCTCTTCCTTTCTGCCTTGCTCCTTGTGCTCAACAAATGTGGACAGAGAAGCAAGTTTGGGATCAATCGTGAGTGGAGGGCAGCAGGAGCTGTCTGTCTGTCTGTCCTAGAGGCTTTGTCTGCTCTGGGTCTTCTGGATTCTCTGTGGGGTTTGCCTGTGCACACATGGAGTTCAGGGTGGAAGTGGTGGAGGCTCAGTTGAGGGGCTTGGGAGTGTGGGCATATGTTGGGCTGGAGTGAGGTCATTCCTAGGCAGCAGCTGTTAGTTGGTGGCTGGGTTTTTGTCACACTGAGTGGATCGGGGAGGTCTGGCACTGTGAGGGGCTTGCTGGGGGAATGTGTTGGTGCACATGAGGCTGACCAGCGATCAGATATAGAGGCTCTGGTGCCCCCCTTCTCCCTGCATGCCATCTTGCTTCCTGGCTGCTCTCCCCGCTCCCTGCAAGTTAGTAGATGTGGGTGCTGGCACTCTGCATGCAAGCCCGTGCAAGGCTCATGAAGCTGCCTGAGCTGTGACACTCCACGTGGCTGTGTCTCTTCCTCAGGTCCTGCTGTGCTGGCTCCAGAAGATGGGCTGGCCATGTCTCTGCATTTCATGACATTGAATGGCAGCTCTGTTTCCCCTACTGAGGGCAAAGGCTCCGGCCTCCAGGGCCACATCATGGAGAACCCACAGTACTTCAGTGACACTTGTGAGGAACTGTGCTGTGCTCTGTGTGTGTGTGTGTGTGTGTGTGTGTGTGTGTGTGTGTGTATGAGAGAGAGAGAGAGAGAGAGAGAGAGAGAGAAAGAATATGAGTGCATGCGTGAATGCTTATGTGTTGAGAAGCCCCTGGGTCATCACTTGTGGTGTGCCCCTACCCCTGCCCCACAGACCAGCCTGGCTCTTGGCTTCAGTCACACCCAAGGCCTCAACCCCCACACTGAGCAGTCTCTCTAGGCAGATGCTGCCCCACACCAGGACCTTGGGTTTGGGAAGAGCTGAGGACTGCTGGGTCCCAGTTTCCATCTGTCCCTCAGCTGGGCACCCACCCGCAGCACACAGCACTGACCACTGCCCCATCCCACTCAAGCCGGGGCTACTCTAACCCTGCGAGCCTCTCTCAGGTGTCCATCACATCAAGCGCCAGGACATCGTGCTCAAGTGGGAGCTGGGTGAGGGCGCCTTCGGGAAAGTTTTCCTGGCTGAGTGCTACAACCTGCTCAACGAACAGGACAAGATGCTGGTGGCTGTCAAGGTGAGAGGGACCCTGATGCCTGCAGGTGCTGCTCGAGCATCACTCCAAAGTGGGGGTGCCCGAGTGGCAGCGGATTATCCCTGCCCCGCCCCAGGCGCTGAAGGAGGTGACCGAGAGCGCCAGGCAGGACTTCCAGCGCGAGGCCGAGCTGCTCACCATGTTGCAGCACCAGCACGTGGTGCGCTTCTTCGGGGTCTGCACGGAGGGCGGCCCTCTGCTCATGGTCTTTGAGTACATGCGCCACGGCGACCTCAACCGCTTTCTCCGGTAGGAGCCCAGGCTCAGCAGACCCTCGTCGCTTCCCTGCCAGGGCACCCTTGTGTGTCTGTCGAGGGAGGATGTCAGGGAGGGTCACAGTAGGTAGAGGAGGCCGCTGTGTGAATGTGGGTGTGCCCATGGGAGGGTGGCAGGAGCCCAGGCTCTGAGCTGGGGCTTCAGGCCCGTGGTCTGCAAGTGTGCGTGGGCACAGAGGCCAGGCCCGTGGGACGGTGATCCGAAATAGCCAGCAGACCCCTTCTGTGGTCTGGGCACGATGGGATGCACTTTACAGTTGGTCCTTCCTCTGATTCTGCATGCTGTACAATGATAAAAATACTTATTTTTCATAGTCTCTGAGCACATACAGCAATTTATACTTGAAGAAAGTTACACCAAAGTCATTTCTGTGACTGTGGGCAGAGGAACTCTGTTGTTTAATGTTTTTGCTGATAATTGTAATCACTTTGGGAAGTCTGCTAGTTTCACAAAGAAGGTTTTGGGGTACGAGAGCCTCCCAAAGATAAGCCAGCAGCACAAGGCCTGGGAAGGCCACCTAAGAACTCCATTCCTGAACTTGGGCTGCAGTGGTCACATGCTTCTTGGTTGAGTCTGCCCTTCAGGTCCTCGCCTATGAGAACCAGGTAGAATCAGGGTCTGAAATCAGCCGTCATGTTTTCAATAAGCCTTCTCTGGCAAGTAGCTGGCCTCCCTGACCAGGAGGAGGGATGCCAAGGGCCAGTGGTTCTGGGTGAGAAGGTACTGTAGTGTGGCTACCATGTGGTTCCCAACCATCCAGCTCCCCACCAAAAGGGACATTATGTACAGTCAGGCTAAACAACTCAGCTAGGGGAGACTCTGAGTTGGAGCTTACCCCAGGATCGGGGCCACTGGACAGTTTGGACCAGGGACAAATGAAGCAGCCGCAGGGGTGCGAAGCAGGGCTGACAGAGAGAGGACCTGAGGCTCAGGAAGAGCCACGGATAAGCTGGCTCCTTGTTCACCAAAGTGCTTCAGGCTCAGGGCTGATCCCGGGGATGCAGACCAGGAGATGCCACCAAATGGGGCTCAGGCTGTAGGGAGCATGGAGCCCTGGGAGGAAGGGGGGATCACAGGTGGGCTGGAAGGTTTCCAGCAGGAGGGGCTCAGGGCTTTTGTGCTTCCAGCTCTCTCTGCCTGATATGCAGGGCCTGTGCCAGCCATGCTACCCACCCATTTCTCTGCCCAGTTCAGTTTAGATACTCCTCTTCCAGGAAGCCTTCTCTGCCACCCTTAGCCCCCGTCAGGTGCCCGGAGCATGGTCCTGTACAACCTGCCTATCTGCTTCCTACTTTTCACTGTGGCTATGGTGCCCAGGCCAGGCTGCAGAGGTGTTCAACAAACACCTGGGGGAGAAGGGCTCCCTTCACGGGGTGGGGGGGCAGGTTGTGCTGGGGGGGAAGGAAATGGAGCTCAAGGGGGTAAGGGCTGGGCCTTAGAGCCATGGCGATAGCAGGGGCAACTGGAGGCTGGGGGAGCTGGGAGCTACCGAGAAGTGGAGCTGGTGCTCCAGGGGCAGTCCAAGAAGGAGGTATAACGCCCCCCTCCAAGCTCCCTTTTTCTTTTCTTCCTTCCTGACCCGTTTCTTTCCTTACCACACCTAATTCTGGGGATTCCTTCCTCAGTATCTGGGAAGTTCTGTTCTCTCAGTCTTTCCCTTCCCTCTCTTTTACAGGTCCCATGGGCCTGATGCCAAGCTTCTGGCTGGCGGAGAGGATGTGGCTCCAGGCCCTCTGGGCCTTGGGCAGCTATTGGCTGTTGCTAGCCAGGTGGCCGCCGGCATGGTATACCTGGCCAGCCTTCACTTTGTGCACCGGGACTTGGCCACACGCAACTGTCTGGTGGGTCAGGGATTAGTGGTGAAGATTGGTGACTTTGGCATGAGCAGGGACATTTACAGCACAGACTATTACCGAGTGAGTGTCCCCAGGTCCTACCCCAGCATCCACACTGTGCACTCCCTATCCTGGAGCCCATCCAGCTCATCCTCCTCTTCTTCCTCTGGTAGGGTGGGGTGTGAGACTCTGCGCCCCCCCATGACCGGGTCCCCTTCTACACTGCCATCCCCAGTTTCCTCTGCTCTCCCCTCAGCCACGGGCTGACTGGGTGGGGTGTCCTGAGCGGGCAGTCCCTGGAGGTGACATGAAGTGCCACCTACAGGTGGGAGGCCGCACCATGCTACCCATCCGCTGGATGCCGCCTGAGAGCATCCTTTACCGCAAGTTCAGCACCGAAAGTGACGTGTGGAGCTTCGGGGTGGTGCTCTGGGAGATATTCACCTATGGCAAGCAGCCCTGGTACCAGCTGTCCAACACCGAGGTCAGCCTTTCTGACATCCTTTCCTTTTCTCCGGGTCCTCCCTTCACTCGCTGTCCTAAACCCAGGCCCAGCAGCTTCTTGGGGGCCCTGGGATCACATTGTGGAGAAAGTCCAGGCCCACCCCTCCCTCATTGCATGATCAGGGTAGAGGGCAAAGGAAGTGCCTGGCAGGACAGCAGTCAGGCCCCAGGTTAGACTCAGAAGGACAGCCCTGTCCTCCGATGTCTGCAGCCGGAGCAGGCCCCAGGTGTCCTGTCTCCCAGAGCAGCTCCCCCAGCCTCCTCTTTGGCTCACAGCTGTCAGTTTCCATTTCTGCTCCTAATGCAGTCTACTCCCCGGAGGCTGGTGGGGTGGGGGAGAGGGTTATAGATTTTAATTTTCTCAAGCACTGAGAGAAAGAATGGAATTAGTGCTGCCTCTAACCCAAGTCTTCTAATGGGGAGGGGGATGGGGAGAGTCTTCAGGCGCCTTCTCCAACCATCTCTCTGCCCCCATCCCTCCTTCACTGGATCCCTTAGCTGCTCTGGCAGACCTTCCTGGAGTCTACCTTTGGCCTCTGCTACGCAGTTTCTTTTCAGAGGAGCTAGCCACCCCTCCTCCCAAGAGTTGGCCTCACATAAGGGCTGGCCCTCATTACAGATCGAAGCCAGCCAGTTTTCAGGGGCTGTAGCTGCAAGTCCCTTTCCCTTTCCCCCTGGTGCTAGAGGCACCCCTCCTTTTTCTAGCAGCCTGAGGCTTCCTCACCCCACCTGGCAAATCTTTGGGTCTGGAAGCTATCTTACCCACTCCCCAGAGTCAGGCCTTAATCGTTCCCACTTTTCCACTCATCCCTGGGAGTGCCCCATCGGGCCCGGGCCTCTCTCCCCTAACTCCTGGGTACTCTTGTGTCTCTCCCATGGCTGCAGGCCATCGAGTGCATCACCCAGGGCCGGGAGCTGGAGCGGCCCCGGGCCTGCCCTCCTGACGTCTACGGCATCATGCGTGGCTGCTGGCAGCGAGAGCCGCAGCAGCGACTCCGCATGAAGGACGTGCATGCCCGCCTGCAGGCCCTGGCACAGGCGCCACCCGGCTACCTGGACGTCCTGGGCTAGGGGTGGAGCCAGGGTGCCAGGCCGCCTTGGGCCCCCACAGCACCCGGCAGCTCCAGGAGATCTCATGCCTCTCACCCTCAGCATGCGGAGGGGACCGGTGGGGCAGGGGTGGAGGTGTTCTTGCTTCTTGGCCAGCGTCCATTATAGCAATTATATTTATTAACCATTGTTGTGTCTGGGTTGGTCCCATTCTTGGGGAGAAGGGCCTTGGGGGGTTGTGCTCTCTAGGGTCCTCCCTCATTCTGGGCGCAGTCGTCACCTCCCTCATGGCCATGCTGTAGTTAGTGGTGACACAGCCTTCCTCACCATGTTTACTTCGTGCTCAGAAAGGAGGATGCTGGGGATGAGGGCTAGGGCCCCAGAGAAAAGGGTGGCAGCCTCTGTGTGTGTACACGTGTGCGTGTGCGTGTGTGTGTGTGTGCCAGGGAGGGTTAAGGACTGAAAGCTAGGCTTGGTAATCCTAGCTACTCAGGAGGCTCAGGCAGGAAGATCTAAAGTTCAAGGCCTGTCTGGGTACAAAGTAAATCTAAAGCCAGCCTGGGCGACTTAGTAAGACCCTGTTTCAAAACTAGAAGGAAAAAGAGCGCCGGGGATATAGCTCTGTGGTAGAGCACTTGCCTGGCATGTGTGAGGCGCTGGGTTCAATCCTCAATACAGAAAGGGTGGAGGTAAAGGACTTGAGGCGAAGGCAGCAGAACCCTGTTCCTTCCCTCTGACCCCCTCCTTGAGGGAGGTGGCTGTTTCCTGAGGACAGAGCTCTGGCACTCTGGCACTGTCCCATGCTACTTACAGGGCAGGTGGGCTCTCCCTGTCCCTGTGAGTCTTGGAGCATCAGTGACCTTAGCTAAGGGGTCCTGAGGTACCAACCCCACATCAGGGGACCTGAGCCCATTACTGCCAGTCACCTGCCCAGTGTCTACATATCACACACTGGCTCCCATAGCTCCTGGGGAAATTGTAGCTGTCTCCTGTCCCCGGGTGTTCAGTCCCTCGCTCTGTCCCTATGATTTAATCTACTCTTATCACCCTGAGCCCGGCCTGCAATGTCTGCCTCTTGTCCAGGCAGGCTGGTTCCTGGCTAATGGAGGGCTAGCCCAGGGCGGTGGCTGATTGATGGGAGTAGGGGACCTGGTCCCTAGGGGCTCCATCATCAAGCCTTTCTCTCCTGCCCTGGGGTGAGTGGTGCTGTACCATCCTGGTGTGGGAACAGAGTGGAATGACCAGATATCCCTGTCGCAGGTGAGGCCAGCGACAGTGACAGACATAGTGGCTAAGAAACTGCAGGGGGAAATGCAGAGAGAGGGAAACTGACCCACAGAGAGGGGCATGGATGGAGAGAGAAGAGCAGAGGGCAGCAGCTGGATGTGTCCTAGAACCCCCCTAGGACCCCTGCAGGCTTGCTCTCTGTCCCCGCCTTCACCTCCTTTTGAAGTTCTATTGTAGAAACGGAGGGGTCCCTCTGGATTGGGAGGTTCTGCAGGAGCCCAGGGGTCTGAGCATGAACAGGACTGGGCCTTTTCTGAGGGAGAGGCAGTGGAAGGGACTTGCCAGGGCATGTGGGCATTTCCAACATCTGAACATGGCACAGGGGAGGCTCCTTAAGGCAAGATGGGGGATGTTAGAGGGGTTGAGTGAAGGAGGTAAGGGGTTCTGGGAATGCAGTTGGAGCAAAGGGAAAATTATGGGCTAGCACAGCAGAGGGAAGTGAATACTTCCACATGAAAGTGTGAGCCCGTCTCTCATCCCTCAGGCAGCATGGCTGCAGGGGCCTTGTGTGGGGGCAAGGAAGGTCTACACCTCTCTGTCACCTCGTGTCTTCCCTGTCTGCATCACTGATGGACATGCAGAGAGGGACACTAGCAGGGGCCCTGGCCTGGCACCCACAGCCAGCCCAGACAGCACATGCACACAACCCCTTCCCATTGCCCCCTGGTCCCATTGTCATTAATGGTGCTCCTGTCCCAGGGTGGCCTCTACCCCTCCTTGTTAATTACCTCCTGCATGTGCCAAGTCCATTAGCTGCCCCCCACATGCCCCAGGGGCTGAGTGCAGGCTGAGACGGATGGCTGTGTGGGGGGGGGAATGGATGGGATGGATGAATGGATGGATGGATGGAATGGGGCCCTGAGGACTCTGGGGGGGCAACCTGGAGCTGTGTGATGGGACATCTGGACCCCTCCCTCTGCTCTCCCTGGAAGAGAGACTCAGAAAGGCAGAGGGGAGAGTTCTGAGACACACTCAGCCTTCCTGAGCAATCCCGGTCTGTTCCAGCTCTAGAGTCGCACAATGGTGCACAGACAGTGGGGCTCCCCCCCCCCAGCCCTGAGGTGGGTCTCTGAGGAACTTGGGGTATCCTGGCCTCTCCCGCTCTGTTCTCGGACAGCAGGTGGAGCAGCTGTCAGGTTCCAGAAATGGGTAGGCGGGGAGCTAGGGCTGCCAGGGGAGAGTGGCCCACCGGCTTAAGACAGGTCCTAGAAGGCTTGCAGGCTGCACAGGTCTGGTGATCCCAGCACTTGGTGAAGGGAGCATGCCTGGCCTACATTCCTACCAGCTGCCCAGTGAGGGCGAGAGGAGGAGGCAGTCTCTGGAGGAGTCAGGACACCTGCACCCTGGCTTCCAGCCTCCTGCCCCGCTGGTATGCCAGGCTATCCAAGGCATGAACCGCTCGCCAGCTCCCCACACTGCGCTTGCACACTGCGCTCCTCAGCTGTGACAGAGAGGAGTCTCAGCTACAGCGGAGAGAGGGACAGGCCCGGGTTAGACCTGAGTGCTTGGGGCACAGCCCGAGATGCAGGACACCATCCTAGAGGTAATCTGCTGCCCTCTGCCTGGATTTGGCCCTTGGAATAAGGCGCTACACTGAGCTGCACCCTCTCCTTGCTGGGCTGTTTGCCCTGGCAGGGAAACCTGCAGACTATGAAAGAAAGCTGGTTTTGCCACTTACTAGTCGTGTGACACTGGGCAAGTCACTTGGGGTTTCCGTGCCTCAGTGTCCACTACAATATGGGGAAAGCACCAGCCAGAAACTCACGGGCGGTTGGAAGGTTCAGCCAAGTTCCTGGTGTAAAGCTCTTCTGATGGGTCTGCCTTCGACTGGTGCCTGGCAGAGCTTGCTCTTGTTCCCTCTCCTCCTCCACTCTTTCCCTCCTCTCTAGCCTGCCTCAGGCCTTGGGTACCCCAATCTTAGGCTCTGGGTTGGTATTAGGGAGAGGTGGTATGTTTTAGGGAACAGTGCTTGGGAAATTTCTGTTCCTTGACCCCCACGGAGTGAAGGGTGTGAAGTGGGGAGGGACTGCAAGCTGTTTCTGTTGCTACAGGGAGGGAAGGGCCAGGCCACCCACTCGTTGCCCATTAGCTCCTCTTCTCAGACTCCCTGGCTTTCCTGGTGGGTGCATCCCTCTCTGGGCAGCCTAGGGAATGGGACAGGGACCTGGACACCTTGTAGTTGCTCCTGGGTCATGAACCTTGGGATGGTTTCTATTGATTAGTAACGACTAGTCCATGGAAACGAGTCTCTGGGCATGCCTGTGAGAGATCCTCTTGATCAGGTTAATTGAGATGGGAGACTCAAATGTGGATAGTACTATTCCATGGGCTGCAATCCGGGTCGGGATAAAAAGGAGAGAGTTGACCGAGGGTTGGCGTTTATCACTGTCTCCCACCCAAGTATTAACCAGGACCAACCCCGCTTAGCTTCCAAGATCAGACGTGTTCAGGGTGGTATGGTCCCAGAAAACATTCATCACTCTCCACTGCCTGGCTGTGGGTGCAATGTGACCAACTGCCTCAAGCTCCTGCCGCCTCACCTGCTCTGCTATGATGTACTTGGAAGTACAAGCTGAAATCAACCCATCTCCCCTTAAACTGATTTTTGTCAAGTTTTTACCCCAGCAGCAAGAGAGGTAACTAACACAAACCCCGGCTTGGGTCAAGCCTCTGACAGTATTGATTCAGGACTTCATATCGCTCGTGGCTTCCTATTCCCAAGTGCCAGGAAGTCCTTCCTGTAGTCTACCCCCATGTTCCCCACCTGGGTCTGAAGGGGTTACTTCGATGCAGGTCTGCCCACTGCAGGTCTCAGCTGCCTGGGACCTGTGGTCAGGGCTAATGTAAGCCAGAGTTGGAGGACAAGAGGGGGTAAGGTGATTAGTGTTTTCATCTTTGAGGGATATCGATTGCCGGGTCTCTAGGCTTCGTTGGTCTTGTCATGGGGTGCATGGTGTGTTGGGAGGGGTGCAGGAAGACTCCCCAAAGCTCCCACCTCCCTGCCCACTCCTGGAGTGGGAGCTGGCTTGCCAGGGTCTGCTCAAAGGTTAACACTAGAGACATGATTTGGGGGTGACATGGTGCCCAGTAGGGGACAGACTGGAGTGGATGTTCTACTGTATCTTGCTTTCTGTGCTTGGGGGGTCGAGCAAGATCCCTGGCCTGCTCCAGGACCCTTACCTGCCCCCTCAACAGCTGTAAAGCAGGATGTTCCCATGTGGGGTGTCTGGTTTCTTATGCACATGGGAAACCTCAGGACAAGGTCAGTACAGTTTTGCGTCTCTGCCTGGGCCTAGGCGTGCCTCTGTCCCCACTCTGAGATGGAGGCTCAGGGAGTGAGTTCTCCTGTTCTAGGCAGCCCCCCCCCCCATGGGTACATGCTGGAGGCTAGTAAAGGGAGCAGGGCTGGAGTGTGGGATGAAGACGAGCTTCCTTGCCCTTCTTTCCTCTCTTCCTCCATTTCCTTGGGGGAGGAGGGCTGGGTGCCTCTTTGGGCAGAGGGGTCAGAGGCTGGCTTCTCTGCCCCTGAGGAGTTGTTTCCCTCTGCTGGGCTGGGAGAGGAGGTAATTAATGAATGAAGGCTGGGTGGTGAGTGTTCACTGCTAATGTTGGTATTAATCAGGAGTGGGTCCCCAGTGAGGAATCAGGTTCAATTGGGTCTCTCTCTCTCTCTCTCTCTCTCTCTCTCTCTCTCTCTCTCTCTCTCTCTCTCTCTCTCTCTCTCTCTCTCGTGTGTTTGGGGCCAGGAACTCCTTCCTGACTCCTCTCTCAACCTTCCTCCCTCTCAACACAAAGCCCCTCATTCGGGCCCCTCCTATCCTTTCCCCGAGCTATGATTTTCTAGCTCTTCCTCCTGATGCATCTTCCAACTTCCTGCGAGTGAGGGACACAGATTCAAGTTCAAGTCCATCTCTGGATGTGGGGATGGGGGTGGGGCCGGTCACCCCCTCCCCACAGCCCCCACAGCTAGCCCTTTCTGTGGTAGGCACATTAGGTGGCTCCCAGGCCGCCAGCCCAGCTAATTGCCTCTCAACTTCTCTCATCACCAGGGCGCCCCCATGAGCTCCATTAGCCCCCCTTTCCCTGATAGCCCCTAAATCGGCCCCAACAGGAGGGCGGGTTGGGCTGAGCTGTGATGAAAGCTAGAGAGCAAGAGTGAGGATGTGAGTCTGAGTGCCTGGCGGGCGGCAGAGGCACGGGACATGTCACAGAGAAGCCTGGGACATGGATCAGATCAGGACAATCCTGAAGGCAGGAACCTGGAACCAGAAATGGGGGGCTGGAAGGTAGGCAGGTGGGGATCCTGGCGCACGTTCCTGAGAGGGTGAAGGAGGACGGCAGCTACTTCTGCTGTGTGGCAGCAGAGCGCACCTGTCACCAGCATGGTGACCAGGTACTTAAGAGCACCCAGCAGGCTCTCTCCCCAAAGAGCCTTCCTGAGAGGCCTTCCCCTCTCATTGTAGTCCAGGCTGGCCATTGCCTGCAAGATGTGGCTGGGCAGCAGAGGCTGTCCATCTGCCTGAGTCTGTTGGCGCATCTCTGGGGGCTGCGGGCACTGGAGTTGCGTGCTGGGTTAACATCCAACACACGGTGTCAGGCGGAGTGAGGGCAGACTGCTCTCTGCTCACAAGCTATGGGGGGGGGGAACCACTCAAGACCCGGAATGCTCTGAAAGACAGCTCTCAGGATTCCTCACAAGACTGTTGGCAGCAGGAGAGTGGAAGCTGGCAGCTGGCATTGCTGGGGTTCTGAGTCTGCCTCCTCTGAACCTGATCGAGGCAGACAATGATCGGTCCACCTTCCCATCCACGCCTGTCTAGGCCGGGCCCACAAGTCATTGTCTTCCACTACACCTGCCTCAAGCCAGCCTCAGTAAGGCCTCCACCTCAGGGGCTCTCTGCAAACCCCCACCAGTCCTCCTCCTCCTCCTCCTTCACACCTGCTCTAGACCAGCCCTCACCAGTCCTGGGGAATGAGGTAGCCTGAGGAAAAGGCTAACCTGGAAAAGGGTCTAGTCTGAGGAAGGAGCTAGCCTGGGAGAGGGCCTAACCTGGGGAATGGGCTAGCCTGAGAAGGGGCTACCCTGGGGAAAAGGCTAGTCTGAGGAAGGGGTAACCTGGGGAAGGGGCTTGCCTGAAGAACAGGGTAGCTTGGGGAAGGGGTTAGCCTGAGGAAGGGCCATCTTGGGGAAGGGTTAGAGTGCTGAAGGGCATAGCCTGAGGAAGGATCTAGCGAAGGGAGTAGCATGCAGAAGGTTCTAGCCTGGGCACGTGTCTAGCCAAGGGAAGGTCTTCCAGGATACTTGAGCTGAAGTGGAGGCTGGAGGACGGCATATTGGAGGCCGGGATTTCCAGCACTCCGTGGACCAGGAGGAGCTCTTTCAGGAGGGAAAGGAAGAGGAGAGGGGGCGCCCATGGGGCCCTCTCCTGGGGAATGAGTTTCAATTTCAGGCTGAGGTCAGATCTGCAGCAGAACTTCCCACCACCCCACAGGACGCCCATCCGGCTCTCCATGCAAAGTCATGGGTGATTTCCATCTCCTTTTTCAGAGGATGGAATCAAATACTGCGCAAATGAGACAAAAAGATCGCTGAACACCCAGGCACCACGCCATTCTCTGTGATCGCAGGCAGCCCATTCAGTCACCGCACTCAGAGGTGGCTGACCTTATGATTGAAATACGCTTGTACTAGAGAGATTTTAAAAGTCCTTTTCATGACGTATACCCAAAAGAAAATACCAAAAAGGAAAATGAGTTTTCAACTCAAGTAGCACTCATTCCTGAGCTAACTAAAGTAGCCCCCCCCCTTTTTTTTTGTTTTTCAAGGTAGGGTCTCCCTCTAGTCCAGGCTGACCTGGAATTCACTATGGCTTAAAGTACCCCTTTAAATAGGTGGTTTTGCTCTGATGCCTGTAATAAAAATAAAAAGAATATGCATTTAGAGGGTGTTTCATTCTTTCACAAGCACAGGTCTTTCACAGAGTGCAACTCCCCTCATCCATGCTGGCTATCAACATGACCGGGACGGTGTGGGGCGGGATCACGGGTTGCCAGGGTTGATCACAGTCAGCAAAGTCAGCAGACATCCAGCACAAAACAAGAGAAGGCTCAGAGCCGGGTCTAACATTCTGCTACGAACGGAAGGTGTGTCCCCCAACACACGCACTCCACTGCTGAGCCCAACCCCCCAGGATAATGGGATTTGGAGGTTTGGCTACTGGGAAGTGAAAGCAATTTTGATTAGTTCTTGATGGTGGTGGGGTCCTCGGGATGAGATTAGCGCCCTTATAAAAAGAGACCCCTTTCCTCCTCTCCCCAGTACCACTGTGGTACCTGGTCTCAGACCTCAGCTTCCAGAGCTAGCAGAAATCAACGCTACTGTTCAAACCCTACCCGTTGGTGAACTAAGTTCTCTTATCCAGGTTCGGCTCTGTCCTCTCATGGAGCCTTGGGAGGCTGACACCTCAACAGGAAGAGCACTTCCCTTCTCTGCTGCTCACCAAGGAGTCTTGTTGAAAGAAACCACACCTGGGTTGGTAGGGCTGGAGATGCCTAAGGACACAGGTTCAATTCCCCAGTGTCTACTAAAGCCAGATGCACAAAGTGGCATATGCATCTGGAGTTCATTTGCAGTGGCTGGAGACCCTGGTGCATTCTCTCTCTCCTTGCAAATAAATATATTTAGAAAACAAAAACAAAACAAGTCTGGGACAGTGGTCCATAATTCCCAGGTTACACCCTTAAAAGGCTAGCTCAGGCTCTCCCATGGAGGACAGCCATTGCAGCCTGAGAGATGGAGGGTCAGGACGGTGGAAGAGCCAGAGAAGAAAGCTGGGAGCCATTACACCAGCCCTGAACCACTGGCCTAGACTTCAACAGGGTTGTTGCATGTGCATGTGTGTGGGTACATGTGCACATGTGTGCATGGAGCCAGATGTTGACCAGGATGTTCCTCGATATCTGGACTTTACTGACTGAGTCAGGATTTCTCCCTTGAGCTCAGCAATTCGCCTCATCTAGACAGACGGCCTGCTCTGGGTCTCCAGTCTGTGCTTCAGAGTGCTCGGATTAGAGGTGGTCTGTCACCACCCAGACTGACAGACAGGACTGGGGAGACGGGTCAGGGGTTAAAGGTCCTTGCCTACAAAGTCTGCTGACCCAGAGTTTGATACCCCAGGACCCACTTAAAGCCAGATGCCAGTGGCCTCTGCATCTTAAATTTGCAGAAACAAGAGGCCCTGGCAAGCCTCCCCTCCTCTCAAATAGAAGAAAAATTTTTTTAAAAAATTAGAAGATTTCCATCAGCATTAGACATCTGAAATCCAGTCTTCAAGTTGTGTGGCAAGCAGTCTACCCATGATGTCATCTCCTCAGCTTCCCCCCCTTTTTAAAGATGAACTTGAACTGGAATTCATGACAATCATGTGTCAGACTTTCAAACGCCCAGGTTACAGGCGTGCTCCACCATGTCCTTCTCTGCCTCAGTCTTTTAAGTGAGGAAGCAATCAAACATTATCTTGCTTAAACCATTATTACGACTGGGTCCTTGGCACACGCCTTTAATCCCAGCACTGGGAAGCAGAGGAAGGACTATTGTGAGTTTGAGGCCAGCCTGAGACTACATAGTGAATTCCAGGTCAGCCTGGACTAAAGCGAGACTCTATCTCGAAAAACCAAAAAAAAAAAAAAGAGAGAGAGAGAGAGAGAGAGAGAGAGAGAGACCCTACTTTAAAATACCAACCCCACCCCCAACAAAAAAGATGGGGTCTTTTTTAATATCAATTAAACCACATATTTTATTTTTATTGTTTTTAAAAATATTTTTATATATTTGCAAGCAGAGAGACAGAGACAGAGAGAGACAGAGACAGAGACAGACATGGAGAGAATGGGTACACCAGGACCTCCAACCACTGCAAAGAAATTCCAGATGCATTTGCCACTTTGTGCATCTGGCTTTTCGTGGTTACTGGGGAATTCAACTCGTTCCTTAGGTTTTGCAGGAGAGTGCTTTAACCACTGAACCATCTCTCTAGCCCTATTTTTTTTAAATTTTTGTCTTGTTTTGTTTTGATTTTTACTAGGAAGAGTCTCACTCTAGCCCAGACTGGCCTAGAACTCACACTAATCCTCCTATCTGTGCTGCCCAAGTACTGGATTAAAGGTGTGTGTCACCACGCCTGGGTTCTTTTATTTTAAATTTTTTTTTTTAATATTTTATTTATTCATTTTCAAGCAGAGAAATACAGAGAGAGATATCTATCTATCTATCTATCTATCTATCTATCTATCTATCTATCTATCTATCTATCTATCTATATAGAGAGAACACCAGGGCCACCACCTTGTGGATCTGGCATATGTGGGTACTGGGGAATTGAACCCGTGGCCTTAGGCACTGGAGGCAAGTGCCTTAACCGATGAGCCATCTCTCCAGCCCCTATTTTTAAAAATTTATTTATCTCTGAGAGAGGAAGTATGGGTGTGACAGGGCCTCATCTAGACACATGTGACACTTTGTACATCTGGGTACTGGAGAACTGAAGTTCGTCTGGCAGGCTTTGCAAGCAAGTGCCTTTAAGCACTGAGCTATCTCTCCAGCTCCCAAATATTTTAATTCTGCACATTACTATAGCTGGGGTCTTCAGAGAACCAGGTCAGGATGGGGATATGGCTTCATGGTAGGGTGCTTGTCTAGCAGATGTGAGCCTGCTCGTGTGGGAGGGGGCATGAGAAATTCCTAGAAGGAACAAGAAGTTGGTGGTAAAACAGGGCCACCCTGCCACCATCTTGAAGAATCAGGTTCAGGTTCAGCCTGGAATTCTTCTAGTCTTCCAGAGGCCGGCTGACATCTATGTTCTTTTG
>PVHP010007408.1:0-56850 GCA_004024765.1 Zapus hudsonius | reverse complement strand
AAGTTCTACATATTTTGAAAGAAGACCTCTCCAATGAAACATTGAAATGTTTTGCCTTTTCTTCTTTCTTTATAATCATTAAAAATCATTTCTGCCCAGAAAGATTTTTCTTCAGTTTGAGATAATTGGCCTTCCCACTCATAACCAGTTCCCCTCCTAGTACCTGCAGTATTGATGGTTTTATCTGGAATGATAACAACGTCCAATGGTCATTGAAGATAAAACACATCTCGGGATGACAGTTCCCTGTCCCTTGCACACACACATTTGTCCATGTGTCATTAGACAACAGGTCTGCAAATTGTCCTTTCCCACCGATGGACTGCTGAGCTAAGAATAAACTGGCTGGGGTGTAACTGAGTACAAAACTATATGTTAGCATGCATGAGGCTGTATAGCCAATCCCAGCACCCCAAAAATATTAAAAATATAATCAAATAAAAACAAATAAATAAGCACAAAGAAAGGAAAAGGAATAAATACTTTCATACTTAAGATAGTTTCTTTGCAGTTGAGTAGAAATAGGTTTGGATCTTTCATTTGAACAACAAAATACAATGAAGTGCAATATTCTGTCATACTGACATACAGCTAAGAAAGGCATGCCTATGCTGTAGATGGTCCTATGAAAGAAAGATAGTGTTTAGTGCTTTTGAAGAAAGAGAAAAGTTGATAGATGATGACCTTTATTAAATACTAAGAGATCTGTTTTTGCATAAACCCCATCTCAGCTTTCTGTTTTCTGCCGTGGAGAGGGGAGGCGGACAGGTGCTCTAGCAGGGAGAGAACAGTTGGTAAAGTGTGTACCTAGCAAGCAGGATGACCTGAGTTCAATCCCCAGAATCCACAGGAAATGCCCAACATGCTGGTGCTCACCTTAACCCCAGCGCTTGGGAGGTGGAGACAAAAATCCCTAGCCAATGAATAAGAGACTCTGTCTCAAAGGATGTGATCAGTGTTCCTGTGATTGACACTGGAGGTGGTCCTCTGGCCTATCCACCCACACACACACACACACACACACACACACACACACACACACACACACACGCACACACACACATATACACGTACACATACACAAACACACATGCACACTCACACACTCACATACTCACACATATTCACATGCATGTGCACATGGAGTACATGTCCACACAACACAAACACACATGCGTATATGTATGCATACCACACATGTGCAAAAAGGAAAAACAATATGACTGTTTTCTTGGAGGGAGCTGCAGTGGGGATTCAGGAAAAACAGACAGCAAGGAAGGAGGAACACGAGGAACTGGTCAGAGCGTAGAATCAACCCTCCATATTGGTGACTGGAGACCTGAGGACTCAACCAATTGAAGAGCGTAGAGGCTTGAGAGAAATCTGCATCTCACTAAGCACGTCTAGACTTTATTCCTTGGGACAATTCCCTAAAGTGTCCGTGTTACAACTACTTACAGAGCATCATAGGGCTTTAATACCTGTGAGGAGAGTTCATCCTCCCAGCTCTCCAGTGGACCCAGAGGGACACTAGGGAATAGGAGACAAATCAAGAATGGAAGTTTTAGCCAGGAAAGGTGGCTCATGCCTATAATTCCAGGACTCTGGAGGCTGAGAAAGGAGGAATACCATGAGTTCAAGGCCCACCTGGGCTACAGAGTGAGTTCCAGGTCAGCCTGGGCTAGAGTGAGACCCTATCCAAAAAACAAACAAAGTCTTGAACTTAGGCCATGAAATCCACTTACTAAGATGGAAAGCAAAGGACTGGCTTGGCAAGGAACCTATGTTTACTCTCTAAAATGACTCGTGGTGGCTTTGAGTGTCTAATTTTTAAGTTTGGACTGGAAATGATTCAATATAACAAAATTAAAATGACTTAAATCAGTGTATTTTTTTTATCTGTGAGCTGGGTCATTATGTAGCTTAGATTGATCTAGAACTCATGATCCTCTTATTTCAACCTCCAGAATGCTAGGGACTGTAGGTGTCTGATATCAACCAGGTTACTTAAATTAGATTTTTCTTTTTGAGGCAAGGACTCACTCAGGCCAGGCTGGCCTGGAACACATGACTATCCTTCTATCTCAGTGCCCAGGGTGCTAGAATAACAGGTGAGCACCACCATACCCAATAACATTACGATTCAACAAGTATTTTAAGATTATAGCCTGGCAACATTCCTCTTTTAACAAATATTTTAAAATTCTAGCCAGGCAAAGTGGCTCACACCTATAATCCCAGTACTCAGGAAGCCAAGGTAGGAGGTGCATCATGAGTTTGAGGCTAGCCTGGGCTACAGAGTGGGCACCAAGTCAGCCTTGGCTAAAGTGAGAGCCTGCCTCAAAAAAAAAAAAAATAAGTGAAATGTTTCCAACTCTTCTTTGAAAAGACCAGGTAGTGTATATTAATTATCTGTACCAATGTGTCTGCTATAATGGATTACTCAAAACTTCTTCTGGTCAAGGAAGCATAGGTCTTAAATTCAATCATTCAATTCCCACTTACTTAGAAACTGAACATTTTCTTTTACAAGGCAGAGAGGCGACCCACTCTTGGAAGAGTGGACAGTTTGGCAGTGTTGTTTTGGCAGGAAGATTTGGCCACTCAACCTTGAGAACAGTTGTTGACTGGATTCTTGGACTGGTCACTAAAGTCTTCCCTTTTTCTCTACTCAGCAGCTTTTCAGGACCCATTCACTAATCTAATCAGTGAACAAATGCAATGAGCGAGCCTGCTCCCTGGAAGTTACTGGAAGGTCTGAGCGACACAGATTTAAAGACACATAGGACTGTTGTCCTCCACTTGCTCAGCCTGACCTAGGTTACTTTAGGGCATGAAAAGTACATGGAGAGTTACCCAATCTCCTGGCAAGATCTTTCTCCACACCCCTCTCATGCCTGGCTCCGGTAGCTTGAATTTAAGGAGACCTGAGGGTTTTGATTAGAGGGTACGGTAAGCAAAGCTGGAAGGGGGTAGGCAATTGTGGGAACTGTCCAGGACATAGTCAGTAGTTGACTTTGGGATGATCCCAGTATATTATAAACCATCCATGCTTTGGAGAGGCACCATGTAAACCTGCAATGGTAGAGTGGATTTACTGTGTGTGCTGTGAGCCATGAATGCTGGGCTGTCATTTAGACTCATTTCATTTTTATTATTTATTTATTCATGTATTTATGTGGGGGGGAATGCCAGGATCTCTTGCTGCTGCAAATAAATGTCCATCCAACTTTACTTGGGTGACTGGATAATTGAACCCAGGCCAGCAGGCTTTGCAAGCAAGCGCCTCTACCCCCTGAACCATCCACCCAGGCCCAGCTTTATTTCTTTATGTGAATAGAACCACAATAGGATTCAGAGTAGAGGAGGAATAAAGGTATGTTAAAAGGAATGCTTTGGGTCAGGCATAATGGCTCATGCCTATAATTCCATCACTTTGAGTGGCAGAGGCAGGAGGATTGCTGAAATTTTGACTCTAGCCTGGTCTACATAGTGAGAACTAGGCCAGCCTTGGCTACAGAGACTCTATCTCAAAAAGCAGATATTTTGTCAGCAGTACACCATATGTATTCAAGTAAGCTTCCTTGGGGAATTTTATTTTATTTAAAATTTTGCTTTTCTGAGACAAGGTGTCATGTTAGCTCAGGCTGGCCTTGAGCTTGCTGTGTAGCCGAGGCTGGTCTTGGAGCTTTGGATCTCCAGGTGAGTATCACCATACCTGGTTGTCCTTGGGAAATTTAAAAGGTTTAATGTAAAAGAGGACAAAGTCTTGACCTAAAATGTAGTAGGGGGAATGGAAAGAAAAAAGTATAAGTGGGGGACAATGGGTAGAACACAATTTGATTTCATGAGAAAAAGTCAGAAGATCATCAAGTGTGGTGTGTGGTGCAGGCTTACAATTCCAGCACTCGGAAGCAGAGGTGGGGGACTTGCAGCTAGCTTGGGGCTAGCCTCATCTATGTTATGAGTTCCAGGCAAGTGAGACTCAGTGAGAGAGAATGAGAGAGAGAGAGAGAGAGAGAGAGAAGGAGGAGGAAGAGAAGAAGAAAAGGAGAAAGAGGAGAGGAGGAAAAGGGTGAGCCAAGGGAAGAGTGTGGAATAGGAGATCTGCAGGCCACTCCAGGGTTTTCAGCAGTAAATTTTTAGAAAATGATAACACTACTGATTGAAGTCACCAAGTGCATTTGCTTAGCAAAAATAATAGATTTGTCTCAAGATATTTTGGAATTAATTTCAATATCTAATGGGAGAACAAAAGAACATGAAATCAGAGCATTTCCTGTCAGCCAGGCCGCAGTGGACATATGTGCTCTGCTGAAGGGAGTGGGGACCCACAGGTTGAGGCCTGTGGCAAAGCTGTGTCACCTGAGGTCAGATGAAGTCAAACATCAAATACTAAAGTCAGGCCAGCAGGGGCAAAGGGACAGTGTTTTGTAAGTATGAGTAGGTGTGAGGTTGGGCAATCTTGTGAGTTTTGCAAAACAAAGACAGGTGACTGACCAGCAGCAAGTTGAAATGAAAGCGTCTCTTGCTCTTTGGCTGAGTTTGTCCTCTTTGAAACTCTAGAAAGTTTAGGATTGCAGGTGAGGTGATTTCTCACAACGTCTTCAAAACACTTCCTCTCTGACTGGCTCCATAAAAGTGAATCTTTTCTGATCTTTGGATATGTGGTTATTGCTAGTTTACCAAATCTGTCCCCAAATTGAAGTTTCGTTTAACCGAGAATAAGTGAAAAGTCTGATAGATGTTGATCCTGGAAAACTTCTGTGACATCACACCATATTGTTCCACCTTATGTCCCCAGCCCTCTGGTGTCAGTGTCCTGACAGCTAGGAGCAGCAGACATTTGATCAAGCCTCCTCTATCTTCTCCTGGGGACACTCTGTCTCCTTCCCTTTTCCCCTTCTGCCATTTCTGGGGTTCTGTCTCTGATCCATCACCCCCTCTGCTTCCTTAAGTGCTCACCCACTGTCAAGACCCCAGCCGCCATCTATATTCTGATAAACCTGTACCGAGCCTACATTTCTCTCCTCGTCCTCAACTCCACATCAAAGAGGGCAATGTGCACTCCACATCCTCAATGTGGAATCCATTCTTATCAACATTTCTCAGTGCTCCCCAACACGCTACCCACCTGGAAACCTCCTCTCTTTTCCTTTTTAGGTTTTTCAAGGGAGGGTCTCCTTCTAGCCCTGGCTGACCTGGAATTCACTATATAGTCTCAGCTTGGCCTCAAATTCATGGTGATCCTCTATCTCTGTTTCCCAAGTGCTGGGATTATAGGTGTGCACCACCACACCTGGCTTCTACAAATAATTTTAAGAATATGATATGTTGAGTGTAATTTCCAAATGATTATTTCTTCAATTTCTCCCAACTCCACTGGTCCTACTTTTGTGATAAGTACCATCATCTCTCACACAGACTACTAGAACTTTCTCAAAAGTCACTATTTTTCAAGACGTGCATCATGATGCCTTAATGAGGCTATCAAATTAATGTGAATGATAACAAGCTTTTCAAAGAATATTTCTGTAATCCACAAATGATCAGGACAAATATTAGTAGCAACACAAACATTTTCTCAATAGATTATTCTTTTTTGGTAAAGGTCAAAGAATTATTTTCAGTGAGCGCAAAGACATACCAACCAAAGGAAGCCTGTCCCTACCCCCAAACACTTAACCTGAGTTCAGAAATGTCTACCATGAGCAGCACTTAGTTGCTGACATAATCAAATGCAGGGTCTATTTTGGGTCATTCACACATACCCCATGGCTGTAAAAGACACTCAGTTTGTATTCTCTAGGCTACACTGGGGTGTCTATAGTCCTCACGTCTCCTTGTTCTGAAATATCCCCTGGTATATTTCCTTGGAATATATGTTTCTTTTCTTTATTTTAACTGCATATTGCCTCTTGCAACCCTCTTGGATTTTTGTTGTTCTTGTTTTTTTAGGTAGGTTTCACTCTAGCCCAGGCTGACATGGAATTCATTATGTATTCTCGGGGTAGCCCTTAGTGATCCTCCTCCCTCTGCCTCTTTGCTGGGATTAAAGGCGTGCACCCCCACACCTGGCCCTCTTGGATTTTAAATAGTCATTGGTCAGTACATCTTTATTCTTTAGTTATGATTTGGTCAGAAGTTCAGTTTTCTTGACACTGAAAAATTCCCCAATGTCAATGAGTAACTCATCTTTCTGCAGAAGCAGCTGCCTAGCCTTCTCCTTTTCTTGTTGGCGTATCTATCTGCATGTGTGTGCATGCACAGGCTTGTGCATGGCAGGGTCTTGAATGCTAGATGCATCCTCCACTTTTTGCATTTGGTTTTACATGGGTGGCTGGGTACTTGAACCCTACTCAGCAGGCTTTTCAAGCAAGGGCTTTTAACTGCTGTGCCAGCTCCCGGGTCTCCTTTTTCCTTTCCTTGAAATGGGGTGTTATTATATAGCCCAGGCTGCCCTTGAACGTTCTATCCCCCATCTGAGTTTTTTGAACTGAAGCAATTTCTGAATTGAACAGGAATCATCCTGACCCTCTGTGTAAGCAGCTCCTGACCACTTTCATTTCTCTTGTCTTTTGAGCAGTCCACACTGCTGTCCCAAGGCTGTTCTCAGGGTGAAGATTACAACCAGATGAGCCTGCTGAGGCCACAGGTGGTGGTGGGGGGGGTCTGAAACTAAGGTTAGGATAGGTCCATGTAGCCCGTCTTTCTCTATAGCTCTAATCAGAATTTTAACATGCAATAACAGGTCTAGCCTTAGCATGTGTGGTGAGGTTCAACTCTGGTGTAGTGTATGGGTCCAGGATTTACTGTGCCCAATGCTCATGTTACTCCGTCTTCATTTTTGCCTGTTCAGTTCACATTCCTTTCTTAACCTGATGAAAACCAAATGCAAGCCAGGTCTGACAGTACATGCCTGTAATCTCACCACTCAGAAGGCTGAAGTGGGAAGACAGAGAGTTCCAGGCCAGCCTGGTCTACCTAGTGACACCTTAGCTCAGAAACCTAAAAGAGCAATTTCATGGAGGAAGTATTAAATACTGTATTTTTAATATTTTATTTGCAAGGAGAGAGAGAGAGAGAGGGAGGGAGGGAGGGAGAGAGAGAGAGAGAGAGAGAGAGAGAGAGAGAGAGAGAGAGAGAGAGAGAGAGAGAGAGAGAGAGAATGGGCGTACCAGGGCCTCCAGCCTCTGTAAACAAACTCCCGATGCATGCACCACTTTGTGCATCTGGCTTATGTGGGTACTAGGGAATCAAGCCCAGGTTGTTTGGCTTTGCGGGCAAGTACATTAACAGTTGAGATATCTCTCTAGCCCCTAAATACTGTATTTAAAGCCAGACAAAGTTGGAGTTGTAACCTGGCCCTAGCATTTAACCGTTATGCATTATTCATTTCAATAACACTTCTCTTCATCTGTGAAGTATGAATAACAATGATCAGGCTGTGGCTAGTCCCCAAGCTACGGGAAATTGTGTATCTCTAATCTTTGCAAGAATCTAAGGCACTGATTACTATCCTCATTTTTCTTAAGGAACCTGAAAGTCAGAGAAATTAAGTAACCTGCTCATGATCACATCTCCTGAGCAAAGATTTTTTTTCAAGATTCCCCAAACTCTTTTTCTTAAGACTGAGTCTGTACACATAAAGCTCATGACTACTTACTCATTAGAGAATGGGTGAAGTATCAGTTTTGCCCAGAGCACTGTTGACAATGGAAGGGGAAAAAGAAAAGTAAAATGTGCTCTGTTCTCATGATACACATTAAACTTAGAAAATATTAATGGCCCAGCACTTTGGAGACAGAGGTAGGAGGATCACTGTGAGTTCAAGGCCAGACTGGAACTCCAAGTTAGCCTGAGCTAGAGTGAGGCCCTACCTAAAAAATAACAACAATAATAATAATAATCAATGGATTCAGAGTGGCAGTAAGCCTATTGATGACACTAAGATATAAAGTTTAAAATTATGTTATTCTATTACCAGCTTAACATACTTAATAAAATATATCAATTTATATTTCATACACTGCATAAAGGTTGTAGTTTCATGACCTAATTTACAGATGAGAAATTTGTATTGACATCAGTGGATATAAGTTGCTTATTTAAAAATTTATCAGAAAATACCCCTGTCTGAGACTATGATAATGGAATTGTAACGGGGTGAGCTGGGGGTTAGAATTTAGATAATGCCCAGCAAAAAATCCAATACACTTCAAAAATTAAGGAGTACTGGGATTATTGTCTACAAAGTTAAAGAATTAAAATCAAACCAGATATTAAGGTATAGTGGGAGACTTTATTATTTAAGGGAACATGGAGAGTTACAGAGTTCTCCAGCCACCAGTGTGGGGAGAAAATGTGCAGAGTTTAACAGAATTTATGCTGTTCAGTTAAACAAGTAGCAGAAGTAAAGATAACAGAAGGCTCCCATCATGAGAAGGAAAGGTTCATGTGGGAAAAATCTTTCTAAGGCCGGGAGATTCAGAAGTCCTTCTTCTAGGATGCAAGTAGAAAAGAAAAGAGGCTGGCTTTTGTTTTAGGCAAGCTTTTTAAAGGTTCCCCCAGGTAAATCAGAGAGACAGCTGATTGGTCTATACCTGACCAATCAGTTTTAGTGCCTAGGTTTTAGCTCTGGCTAGAGACACCTCCCACTCAAGGGGAGGGGTCTATGGAGCTGCCTGAACCGCCAGAGAATAACATAGTTTATTTTTCATTTTATAAACAAAGCACATTAAGTATGCATTTTATGTAATTATCATCAACTTGACAAACAAAATTGCTGTGCTTTCTAGTTAACCGATAGAGAACCACAAGCAAGTGTAATTGCTATGCATACGTTAAAAATAAAATATACTTTTGAGAGCTGGAGAGATGGCTTAGCAGTTAAGGTACTTGCCTGCAAAACCTAAGGACCCCGAATTCAATTCCCCAGCCCCCATGTAAAGTCAGGTGCACAAAGTGGCGCATGCATCTGAAGTTCATCTGCAGTGGCTGGAGGCCCTGGCTCACCCATTCTATCTCTGTCTTTCTGTCTGTCTCTGCTTGCAAATAAATAAATGACAGTATTTTTTAAAATACCTTTGAGGGCTGGAGTGATGGCTCAGCGGTTAAGGCCCTTGCCTACAAAGACTAATGACAAGAATTCCCCAGTGCCACGTAAAGCAGATGCACAAAGGGCTGCATGCATCTGGGGTTTTTTTTGCAGTGGCTAGAGGCCCTAATGCACCCATTCTCTCTGTCTCTCTTCTGCCTTTAAATAAATAAATTATTGTGGTCAGCTTTGTAGTTGCTGCGCAGAAAGAACCCGAGCAAAAGCGGCTTATGGAGGAATGGGTTTATTAGGCTTAAGGACTCGAGGGGAGACTCCATCCTGGCAGGGAAAATGATGGCATGAGCAGAGGGGTGGACATCACCTCTGCCACATCACTGGAAACAGCGGCAGAAAGGTGTGCCAAATACTGGCAAGGGGAAGCTGGTTTATAACCCCAAAAGCCTGCCCCCAACAACACAGCTCTAGCGAGGTTGTAATTCCCAAACTGCCATCAGCTGAGGATCGATCATTGAGAACACATTCATTTGTTTGTGGGGGATACCTGGGTCAAACCATGACATAAATAAAAAAATATTTTAAAAACTTTTGAAAATATGATTTTCCTATAATCCCCTATGATAAAACCAAGTTACTTGGCAAAGAGTTTGAAAGTATGTCTATGCAAACAGTGGAGTGAGGAATTTAATATAGTCCCATATTCTTTTCCTACCTGGCGTTTCCCAAAAGAGTAGGAGCCTTTATTTATTTATTTACTTACTTCTTCGTTGAAGTGTTTTTGAGGTAGGGTCTCACTCTAACCCAGGCTGACCTAGCTCTCACCCTGTAGTCCCAGGCTGGCCTCGAACTCACAGCACTACCTCTGCCTCCCAAGTGCAGGGATTAAAAGCTTGCACCACCAGCTTTGCCAGGAGCCTCTATTTTTGAGTGATCTCAGAAAGACAGAGCTTGTTTCTGGTGTCATTTGCTCATTAAAACTGAAGGAAGTGCTTCCCACAGTTACAGTCATGATAAGTGCAAAGAAATAAAAGAAGAATTTTAAACAATATTTATATTTACTCTTTCTGACATCCTTGAACTATGCTTAATATTTCATAGTAGTTTTTTTTTTCAGGTTATAAATGGCTTTCAGAGCCAGACATGGTAGTGGATATTAATAATCCGAACACTCTGGGGGGGGGGCAGGGCTAAGGCAGAAGGATCACTGTGAGTTCCAGGGCAGCCTGGGCTACATGAATCTTTGTCTCAAAAACAAACGACAAATATGAAGCTATAAGATAATTTTTATTCAATTTATTAATTATTTTTATATTTAATTACATCTCTTTCCATGAAGACTCTTTCTGTAAGCATGAAAGAATAAATACCTCATGGATTATGCAAAAATAAAGAACTATTTGGAAAGGATACATTTTTTTAAAAAAAGTCATTCATTAAGCAGCTCTTCCCAGGAAGCTGCTTCATCACTGGTCCCAAACAGCCTCGCCCTTCCACGTTCTGTTTACGACGCCTTCCCTGTTTATTGTATTGAATTAATGTTCTGTTCCTCTGCTGAGCACCGTGTTCTAAGCAGAGATGGGAAGTTCAGTGTATACACACAGAACTGGCTTATCGACGGTTCTTTCAGGAATTATGTAATATGCACAAGGCATATGTAAGGTGGATGGAAAAGAAGTCCGTGGGAGAGCTGAAGCCCTGAGCAGGGGCTCCTGGACAGACGTCGGAAGAGGGCAGGTGTTTCTCTGTAACCTTCTCCACGGTGTGGGGAAGGGAAGGCCAACAGCAAGCCCTGGGACCCTTGTCGTGGTTGATGTGACAAAGGCAGGCAGGATTTCTCTTTGAAGCATTTTTAAAAAGCCTGACATGAGCTGTATCCTCATCATGGTCTGATACTTACACATGATCCTCTGTTATGGCTTCCTGGCACTAAGCTCTTTTTTTTAGTAGTGACAACCTATGAGAAAATCCAAAGAGGAAATCCCAGGAAGAATTCAGTTTTATTTTGTACTTCTTTTAATTACTTTGCAAGTAAAATCAATATTGAATTCTCTAAAGGAAAATCACGTTATTTGTATACGAGTCGTTTAAATTTTTTTTATTTGTGTGTGTGGGGGGTGTGGGTGTGGGTGTGCGTGTGTGTGTGTGTGTGCATGTTTGCTGCTGCAAATGAATGCCCATCCAGCTTTACAATTGGTGGCTAAGGAATTGAACCCAAAATGGCAGACTTTGCAAGCAAGTGCCTTTAACCACTGAGCCATCTTTCCAGCCCCCTCTCAACTAGTACACATATTGATCTGGAAACCAAAGTTAATTTTCCCATTGCTATTTTCCACACTAGAAGGTCAAAGGATTCTCAAAGTGATGGAAGTTTGCATGCCGATACCTAAACTCAGGGGTACATAAAAATGTGGTATGAATTTTTTTCATTTCTCTAAAAAATATCAGATCCAAGATAATACACACAGAAAGGCTCTTTAAAAACATCATCCTAAGTATGAAAATGAGACAAACATTTGATAAGAGAAAGAAAACTTGAGCTATAACCCATACAAAACTACCAGTGGCCACAATATTCCCAGCCAGCCCAAGATAACAGGATTCCATTCTTGTGATGTGTAGGAGTTAATACATATAAAAGAAAGCAGTGGTTTATGGTTAGTGAAGGCAGCGTGTGAGAATGGACACCAAGCAAACGGAGGATCAGGTTTAATCCAATGTGAACATCTATAAGGTGCTTTGTGCTGTTCTCAGTGGGACTGTGGAATTAGCTCGTGTCCTCTCTTGGGCTGTGTTGCTTACATGTGCAAAAGAGCAAATCAAAACTTAAGCAATGGAAAAAAAAATACACCCATCCCTTCTTCAAAATAATGTGAAGTAGAATAGAAAAGCCGATATAAAAAGGGCTGTGCATTCGAAAATGAAAACATATTTGTGAACTTTGGAAAGTTGCAGACTTTGTCTTGAAGGATGTGATAACACTGGCTTCTCTGGTATGTTCAGGGGAGGTGACACAGAACCTAGGGCAATGCTGTCAGAGGCAAAGCTTGGTTTCAATTCCCTTGAGAAATGTGTTCCGATGGTCTTTTATGCATCTATCAAAATGTTTTATGTGAGGCAATCTTGAATTCCAAGATGTGATTTTGCAACCTGTCCAAGAGCCTAGGGTCTTCATGGCTTTCTGAAAGTGATTTATGTAAGAAAAAAAGTGCTTGTATGAGAGAGAGAGAGAGAGAGAGAGAGAGAGAGAGAGAGAGAGAGAGAGAGAGAGAGAGAGAGAGAGAGAGAGGAGAACAGGGGCACGTATTGAAGGGAGCGGCTTCCAGTTGAACTGGTTGGAGTAATTAGCACATTATTTCTTGTCCTCTAGCTTCTACACTAATTTTCTGTTGTTTCTTTTCTTTTGAGATGGAATCTCTAGCCCAAACTGGCCTCCAACTCTATGTAGCTAAGAAGGATCTTCTTGAACTTCTGATCCAACTGCCTCCAGCTCTCAAAATGCTGGAATTAGAGGTGTGTTCCACCTTTAGATGTTGGAGATCAAACCCAAGGCCTGTGCATCCTAGGCAAGCACTCTGCCAACTGAGCTCCACCCCTAGCCCTTGCCTTAACTTTTTTTTTTTTTTTTTTTTTTTTTGAGCCATAGGCTAGCTATGCATGGCTGGCCATGAAGTCACAATCCCCTGTCTCTGTCTTCCCACGCCTGATCACAGGTATGCACCACCGCTGATAGCTTGGTTATATAGCATAACAGCCGCTCTTTAACACTCATTTTTCTAGGTTAAGGAAACACATCTTTTGGTGACAGTGAAGTTTTTCTCTCAAAATATTATTTGTGTTCCCTTCAAAACCAGCTTATTAGAAAAACGTCACAGATTGGGTATCAGAGTTTATAATTTCAAAGGCCAGTTGCCTTGGCTCCTATATGTTAGTGACGGTGACAAATACCTGACAAAGGTCACTGAAGGAAAGAAGAGTTTCTTCAGCATCATTACAGTCCACCGTGGCAGGGAAGGCAGGAAGCGGCTGGGCACCCACAGTCAGCAAGCAGAGAGCCATGAAGGCTGCTGCTCAGCTCACTGCTCTGTTTCAGTCCCTCAAGGGTCCCAACCTACCAGATGGTGTCACCCACAGGTAGAGTGCTTCTTCCTTCCCACCTCAGTTAAACTACTGATCTAGAAATGCTTACAAACCTTACAAACAGGGTTTTGTTTCCATGGTGTTTCCTAATCCAATCAAGTTGACAAGATTAGCTATCACAGTTACTAAATCAAAATTTCAATCCCAGTCACAATAAACGATTATACTTTAAAAAGTTGAGCCAGAAAGATTGCTCCATGGTTAAGGTGCTTGATTGCAAATCCTAATGACCTGAGTTTGATTCCCTGGTACCCACACAAAGCCAGATGCACAAAGTGGACCTTGCATTTGGAGTTTGTTTGCAGTGGCAAGACTTGTTGGCGTGTTCATTCTCTCTGTGTGTCTGTCTCTCTTCTGCTTGCAAATAATAAAGTATTTTTCCCTACATATTGTCAATAATTAGATACATTGCATGAGCAAGTCTTGTGATGGCAACCCCATTTCCCTCCTCCCTGTCCCCAACCCACTGGGGGCCCTCCTCAGTGTGCTTGCTAGACCAGTCCATGGGATAGGGGGCTATGAATTGTACAAGAGGGAGCCAGTTTTTCACTTTGTGTATTGTTGCTGAGGGGGGAGATGTCTCTGGAGTTTTTCACTTTGTGTATTGTTGCTGAGGGGGGAGATGTCTCCCCCACCATGGCTCTTACAATCTTTCTGCCCTCTCTTCCACTCAGTTCTCTGAATCATGGTGGGTGAGTTTTAAGTTTGTTTTATTGTTGAGGTGTTAAGAGTCTCTGGATTTCTGCTTTGGATTGTGTTGGGTGTCCTCAGTGTCCGTCTCCATTATCCTTTCCCAGGTCATCTGACTTGCTGTGGATGTAGGTCTCTTGCTCACTTCCTTGAAGGTTTCATTTGGGCTCTGTATCATGAATTAGGGGTGGTTCATCTCCTGCCTGGATCTCAAGTGTCATCTCAGGGCCTGATGGTAGAAGTAGATTGTCCACAGTGCATGCATCTGGAGTTTGTTTGCAACAACTGGAAGCCCTGGCACAACAAGTTTTTCCTTCCCTCCTCTTCTCTCTCTTTCTCTCTCCCTCCCCCCTCTCTCTGTGTATGTGAAAACAAATATATATATTTTTGAAGTTGAGCAATACTGGGCAAATTATCCACTCAGGACCCCATCCTGTTTTACAGGAGTTCTGCCTTCTTTCCTTCTCTTAAGATCTGTAACAAAACCTTAGTAAACTTCAAAAGAAAAGGTTGAGTAACACCAATTAGCATTTATTCTGGGCAACAAATTTCATGACATGTAAAATGTTCGGCAATTGAATATTTCATGTCTAGTTTCATTCAAAGTATTGTGCTAAGTAGAAGAAGCCAGATATAAAACAGTACACATTGAGGGACTACATTTATAAAACATTCTAGACAATGCAGAGTGATCTGCAGAGATAGAAAGGGGATCTGTGTTTGGCTAGGGCAGAGGACAGGGAAGCACAGGGAGGAGGGGTGACTCAGGGAGGCAGTTGAAACTTCTGGGATGCTGGAAACATTCACTATCTTGATTATTACCGATGGTTTCAAAGATATATGCTGTTGTGGTCAGCTCCGTGTTGCTGGGACGAATTTCCAAATACACACAGTTTATGGGAGGAAGGAATTTATTTCAAGCTTACAGATCCACGAGAAGTTCCATTGGTGGTGGAAGAAACTGGCTCCCTTTCACAGATCTAAGCAGAGAGAAAAACCAAACAGCCAGCAAACACCAAAAACAAGTAAGCAAACAGCACCCCCAGAGCTCAAATTCTTTCTCTCTACACCTTGGGCTGGAATTTGAATCTGCTTCCAGTAACACGCCCCCTGTAGCAGGAATCTGTCTGCTAGGGACTAAAGCTGCAAACTGAATATTAACAAAACATTTGAGTCTATGGGGCCATACATTCAGACCACCACATATACAAACATTAAAACTCAACAAGGGGCTGGAGAGATGGCTCAGTGTGTAAAAGTGCTTGGAGAACTCCATTCTCCAACACTCATGTAAACAGCTCAGTGTGTCCCTGCACATGTATAACCCCAGTCCTATGGAGAGCAGAGACCAGGGAGTGGCTGGAGCACATGAAAACAGTGAGCATGGGAATCAGTGAAAGACTCCTTATCAAGGGAACATGCAGGTGAGCTATGGAGGGGATACCTGATGTCCTTGTCTGGTCTCTGCGTATGTGTGCCCTGTGCATGTCCATCACACCACCCATACTACACACATGCAAAAAAAAAAACCCTAAATCATACACTTTAACTGCATATAGTTAGTAGGATGCTAATTACACCTCAACAAACTTTAAAAGAAATCTAATCTTGACTGTCACAGTCTTCTTGTCTAAATGAACTGTGTTAATATAACCACTAGACAGACACCTATTGGGGATTAAGGTGAAATGTAGGAAGGAGACCAGAACCACAGATGTGATTGGCAGGAGGACCTCCTCCTTTTGGTGTTGTGTCTAGAAGTCAAGCCTCTAGTGACTCATTTTAGGCTTATCAATTAACACTCGCCAGCTGACTTTTGTCACAATTCCTCTCCTGTGGTGTCTCAAAAATCTGATGCCAGAAACTTCTAGAAAATATCTCCTAGGACTGTAGCTACATAAAACACGACAGATTTAGCAGCTTTGGTTTATAAGGGAGAAGGGAATAAAGGCAATGGTTCAAGGATAGGAAAGTCTTTTACCTTCATGTCCATAGAAGTATTTGCAGGACAAAAACAGTTTTATGAGCAATTTTTGCTTTAGATAGCACAACTATGAAAAATATCAACCATATATAGAAGAAAACAATAGTCAATGAACATCACCCATCTTAATTATCAACTTGTGGTCAATGTGTAAAACTTCTTTATTGACAGTTTTCTTACATGTACATAATGTGTTTAGATCACAACCCCTTCCTGTTATCCTGTCCTTCATCACTCGTCCACTGAATCCATTTTTCT
The DNA here is from genome assembly GCA_004024765.1 of Zapus hudsonius. Taxonomy (NCBI): domain Eukaryota; kingdom Metazoa; phylum Chordata; class Mammalia; order Rodentia; family Dipodidae; genus Zapus; species Zapus hudsonius. The sequence continues at coordinate 40,726 of PVHP010007408.1, read as the reverse complement.
TGCCAGCTAGGCCTTCTTCTATTTTGATATCTTTTATTTTGGCCTCCTATATCATCCATAATGAAATGTTGATAGGACATATATTATACAGGTCTGTGCAGGTAATGAGTCACTTTGAGGTCATAAATGCAACAGCTGCTTCATGTCTGGAAGATAGCATTTTGAGGACATTTTGTTTTGTTTTTGTTTTTGTTTTTTCGAGGTAGGGTCTTGCTCTAGTCCAGGCTGACCTGGAATTCACTATGTAGTCTCAGGGTGACCTTGAACTCACGGTGATCCTCCTACCTCTGTCTCCTAAATGCTGGGATTAAAGGCGTGTGCCACCACCCGGCTTTGAGGACATATTAATCGTACAAAATAATTGTTTTTTAAACATATTTTTATTTATTTATTTGTGACTCAAGAGTGAATGGACCCACCAGGGCCTCTTGCCTATGAACTCCAGATGCATGCATTACTTTGCGCATCTGGTTTTATGAGAGTATCGAGAAATCAAACCGTGGCAGACAGGCTTGGCATGCCAGTGCCTGTAACAACTGAGCCATCTCCCTGGCCCAGCAATAGGTTTTACCGTAATGTTTCCATACATGCATGGATGCATTTTCTCTTTCTTTGCCCTTGAAATAAAAAAGATTTTGAAAGATGAGTTTAGTGATCAAAGCACCCTGCATTTCATCCCAACCATACTACAGCAATGGAATATTCCAGAATCTCAAATCTGATCATTCTTCATTAAAACCCTGCTATGGTATCTGCTGGCCACTGCCTGTAGGGCAGATCCTTACCACTTGACCCCTGTCTACCTTTCAGCTCACGTCACTCTGGGCACTCTGGGTGCCTTTCTCTGTCCCTCTCAGCAAGCAGTTCATGGTGTATCAGCAGTTGGGGTCTCCAGGAAACAGACTCAGGCAGGGTTGAGAATTCCGGATGTTTACCGGGCAGTGTGCTTGAGTCAACACCCATGCGAGGGAGGGGGCGGAAGCAGGATTGGGAAGAGGGAGAGATCAAGCTGAGATGCTAGCCTGGCTGCCAACAGCACCAGCCTCACGAACTGAAATAGCCCAGGGAGGACTGGGGGAAGGGTGGGACCTTGGCTTGTATCTGGGAGGAAAGGGTGTGACCTTGGTCTGGATTTGGGGGAAAGGAGGGGTCTCTGAGGCATCACTCAGCAGCTGAGGCAATGTCTGAGAAGGTTAGCAGTCCTGCTGCTCCCCCCCCACACACACCTGGGGGGCAGCAAACACCTCCTTCTTAGAGGAGGGTTTGGGTTTGGGTTGGCATTTGGATGACATCTCAGTACCTACTTTAGTACTTTACCTTGCCTGAAACTCTCTTTCCACTCAGTCACTGAGGTCGGTTCAGTCAGTTATAGGGCTTTATTTTGCATGTAAATATGCGTGTTGGTGGGCATGCACGTGTGTATGCATGTTCCCATGTGTGTGCAGGCATGAGCTTGCACATGTACGCACATGCCAGAGGTTGACTGAGGCAAGGGCTCTCATTTGAACCCGAGCTCACTGATTCAGCAAGTCTAGCCAGCTAGCTTGTCCTGGGGGTCACCTATCTCCACCTCCTGAACACTGGGATTAAGGTGGGTCACACCTGCCTGACATTTATGTAGGGGCTGTAGATCTGAACTCAGATCCTGACACTTGCACGAGTGCTTTACCCACCAAGCCACCTCTCCAGGCCCCAAAAGGCCTTTCCAAACCGCCAAACTCAGTTGGCCTTTAGACCAAATCAAACTTCCCAGATTTCTTCATTCTATCCCATCGTAATCTTGATCATATTTTCTGATGACTGGTTATGCACATATGCTTTCTTCTTCACATGAACTCCATGAGGTGATCATTTCGATAACACTCGCTTCTATTTTCTCAGTACCTTCCTCCAATGCTGGCACACAGTAGGTAACAGAAGTCTGGATACAAGGGCTGGAGAGATGGCTCAGTGGTTAAAGGTGCTTGCTTGCAAAGCCTGATGGCCTGGGTTCAATTCCACATGTCCATGGAAAGCCAGATGCACAAAGTGGCACATGCTTCTGGAGTTCTTTTGCAACAGTAAGAGCCCTGGCACACTCATTCTCTCTTTCTCTCTCTCTCTCTCTCTCTCTCTCTCTCTCTCTCTCTCTGTCTCTCTGTCTCTCCCAGTTGGCTCTGGATTGTAACTCCCAGTACCAGAAATCAGTTACAATAAATAAATTAAAATATTTTAAGAGGAATAATTGACTGTCCCACCTGCATTCTTTATGGGCTACCTGTCATTTCCATGTTTCTGTCCAGTGGTCTGTGTCTTGAAACTGTTATCTTCATAGAGAAACACACTTAACGCCCCACCTTTGTGGCTTATTTCAGTGGGGCCTTCTTCTTCCTCTGTCTCCTTTTACTGTGTGTTATTTTTGTCACATATTCTTCCTAATTGAAACAGTTTGCCCGCTTCCTGTTAACCATCTGACCTCTCTCCTCACTTTAACTCCTCTGCTATTAAAAAAGAATTTCCACAAGGAATTCAAGCTTTGAGAAGTACTTTCTATAAGACCCATATGTGAAGTTTTCATTTAGTTCAGACTACAGAGATTAAGGGAACACACGAATGAAGATGGGTCTATTAAGTTGAGTAGAAAAGATGACAAATTAAGAGAAAATGATTTACTTCTCCAGGTGACAGTCATAATACAACACAGAAACTGAAAGTGTCTGACAACATCAAAGTGTCACCCAGGGATCTGTATGTCACAGCGATATAAATGATGCTGCTGCAGAAAGTTTCAAAAAGTATCTATTTATTAGTCGAGAAGGAAGAAAATTAATCACGGGAACTGACAACTTCTTTAGAAATGTCTCATTCCTGTAATGTTCCTGTAAGTTGCCTTTCTCTGTTTTAATAGGCTCAACGTCTCTTTCTATTTCTTGTCAAAAACTCCTGTCATTTGAAGAATCGGTTAGTGTTGAACTCTATGATTAAGAGCCATGTCATGCAAGGCATAAAATCATCCTCTGAAATATTAATTAGATGCTTCTAATTATATTCTGAACTTGAAATATTTGTACTGGTGTGTTTATGTGAGCTGCAGTATATAAAGACTAAAATACTGCTCAGATCAGAGAACCCATGGTGAGGACCAATAATAATGCATGCTGGGGGCAGTCACTCAGAGACCTAGGCAGAGATCAGCCTGGGCTACAAAGCAAAGTAGTGACCCCCTCTTGTTGTTGTTTCAATGGCTAGGATCTAATAGTGCTCACAAAATTTAATAACAATTCATTCAAATATCTATGGTAAACTTTTGAAACAATATCAAAGGTCAGGCTCATACAAACCCCACCTAGAATATTGTTTTTATACTGTGTCTATTTGTGGAAGTACCCATATCCCTAGGAGACCTTGAAAAACTCCAGAAAGAAATCGTGTCTTACTAACCTACAGCTCTGAGCATGGTCCCCTTAAACAGAAGGGATTTGCAGCCCTCTTAGTGGAAAACCTCAGAGTCAACCTCTTCTTCTTTCTTCCACTGATTGCTTCCAAGAACAACAGAAAGTCATAGATTTGACCTCAGAGGAGTAGCATCTTTTAAGTTCAACCTTTTGTGATGACACTACAGTAGGCAGAAGTCCACACCCTCATTGCCAATGACCCTGGCCTCTTCCCATCCCTGTGTTCCCCTCATCGAGGGATCGGACCCCACTCCATCTTCCATGGGACCCCATGAAAATACCTTCATGTGCAACAAGGGGAAATAAAGCTTTGTGTGTGTTGAAAAATCACATGCCTGGGCTGGAGAGACGGCTTAGCAGTTAAGGTGTTTGCCTGCAAAGCCTAATGGCCTAGGTTTGATTCCCCAATTCCCTATAAAGCCAGATGCACAAAGTGGTGCATGCATCTGAAGGTCCTTTGTAAATGGCAAAAGGCCCTGGAATGCCCATTCTCTCTCTCTCTCTCTCTCTCTCTCTCTCTCTCTCTCTCTCTCTCTCCTTCCTCCTCTCCTTGCAAATAAATAAATAAAAATATTTAAGAAAAAATACATGCCAAATAAAGTGTTGTGTATTTAAAATCATATTCTTTCATAAAATCACAAACTCTAGAGGTAATAATATTGCATTATCATAATATTTCTACATAATGAAATTCAAGGCGAGTGTCCTTTCTCACACTATTGTTTTCCTGATAGTGTTCCTCTCTTGCTGGTCATATTGCCTTTTAGCTTAAGAACTCACTCCTGACCCAGCTGTGGTATCACATGCCTGTGACCCAGAACTTGGAAGACTCAAGCAGGAGGAACACAAGTTCCTTGCTAATATGGGCTACATATGAGATCCTGTCTCAAAAAAAAAAAAATCGCTTCTGAATGTTTTTTACTATTAGTTCCTACTTACTTTTAGAAAAAAGAAAAGAAAAAGAAATTCTAGAGCTCTAACACTTCTCTGGACTTCTTTCCCTCCTCTTCTCCTGTGGGGTATTGGAAACTTCAGAAGATCTGGACTCCTCACCATTCTTCAGACTTCCTCCATTCCATGGTTCTGTGTCTTTGATGGGGGGGGGGTTCCCCATCTGGAATGACTTTCCTTTCTTAGAACATTCCTCTTCGACCTTAGAGATTCAACTTTAGAGTTCACTGCTCTAAGGCATTCTGTAATTCCCAGGCAGCTGGCTTGATCCTGGGACCGGATCAATCTGTGCAATAGTGGCACTAAACCTAGGAGGGTAATCAGTGGCTTAAAGATTGGCCAAGAGATCCCCTCAGTGACAAGGAACCCTTAACTAGAACTGGAATCCATGGCAAAATCTTATGTGGACCAAGAACCAGGGCTCCAAGGAAGAAATTCCCACCAGAAAGCTACAGAGAGGCTACACCCATTAGAATCTTGCCAAACTAACAATGTTTGTCTCATTTAACCTATCCTAATCTCACTCGCCAATCGAGATTCTATTTGTATTTTTCAGAAGGTAGCAAGAACCATGGACAACCCAATTCCACCAACAAGACATGGGATGATGGCTAACATCCAGGCAGGAGATGATCCGCCCTGGGCCTATCACACAGGGCCCAAATGAAACCTACTGAGAAAGTGACGAGACAAACAGGAGACCAATCACCACAGCAAGTCAGATAACCCATGAAAGGTCAATGGCGACAGACACCGAGGACACCCAACACAACGCAGGGCAAAGATCCAGAGATACTTAAGATATCAACAATAAAACAGGCTTAACAACTCATCCACCATGACTCAGGGAACTGAGCGGAAGAGGGGGCAGAAAGATTGTAAGAGCCATGGTGGAGGAGAATATCCAGAGTCATGGGCCTCTCTCAGTAACAACACACAAAGGGGAGAAAAACTGGCTACCTCTGGTGCAGTTCATAACCACCACCCCCTGGACTGATCCAGTATGCCCACTGGAGGATCCCCAGTGGGCAGGGGACAGAGAGGAGGGAGACAGGGGTACCATCACAAGATTTTCTCATTCAATGTGTCTAATTATCAATAATAAAGAAATAAAGCCAGACACACAAAGTGGTGCATTCATCTGGAGTTTGTTTGCAGTGGCAAGAAGCCTTGAAGTAACCATTTTCTCATATATTCTCTCTCTTGCTCTCTCTCTTAAATTAATAAATAAAATAAAATAAAAAAATAAAAATATTTTTAAATGAAAAGTCTGTTTTCCATGACTATTTTAACAAGTCATGGAAAACAGGAGAGAGAGAGAGAGAGAGAGAGAGAGAGAGAGAGAGAGAGAGAGAGAGAGAGAGAGAGAGAGAGAGAGAGAAGAAAGCTTGATTGACTCAAGCAAGCTTTTCAGAAAGGCTAAAATTATCCTTCTACTTTTTGAGGGAATTTTTTCAATTCAGAAAGATCTTAAGCACAACTAACCAACAAATGCTACTGAAGATTGAGGCCACAGGAAGCCTGTAATGTTTCCATCGGTAGAGTGTTCAGGTGTGTGACACCCAAACTGTAAGAATTAATCTGAATGACTCCAACTCTAAACCCACGTATGTAAGCATCTACATACTATCTGTCTATAGCCAGGATTCTTAGGGCTGGGCTTGTATCTCAGTAGAATTCTTGCTTAGCCTGAGTGAGACCCTAGATCAATAGATGCAGTGATACAATGATAAATATATTAGATATCCAAGTTGTTTAAGAATAATTTTGAACAGTGAACTGGAAATTCTTCTTAGCAAATGTTTCCGAATCATCTCCCACAAGAAGAAAAGCTTTACAAAATAAAAACGCTACTCCTATTAAATTCCATGGAAATTGAGCTGAAGAAACAGAACAAAGTTGAAATAGAAAGTTCTAGACTGAATTTTCACTGCAGCAGCAGTGGTAGAGAGCAGCCCACGAGCCAGTGGTGTGACTGAAGGAACACAGGGTAGAGCTCATTAGGAAGCCAGGCTCAGGAAGTCAGATACAATATAACTCAGTAAGACCTTCCATACCATTCTGGTCACAGGAAATCAGTCTGCTCTGCCTATGTGTGCAGCAAAAAGAATAAAAAGTTCAAAATACTGGATCAGACAGAAATAATATGCCTTATTAAATTAAAGCGGTGATCGTAATCATTTTCCTCTTAATTTCGCAGGAGAGTATATTAGAAAAGAGAGAAAAATCTCATCAACACAGTGAAAGAAGAAAAGTATAAGAGATGTAAATGGAGGGAAGGAAGAGGAACGGGTGATGGTGTTAAAAACTTCCATGCTTGTTGACATTATCACCAGAGAAGCAGGTCTGGATACAGAAGCAGATTTCACGCATGTGTCGCTGAAGAGAGAATTTTCTAAGCAGCCCCCAGCTGATCCAAGCAGCCCGGCCTCAGAGCCTCAGATGACCCCTTGGCTGTGTCACTGTCTGCAGCCATGAAGGGCCCAGCGCTGTCAACTTCCAGAAAAATGAAATCTAACAAGAAAGAAACCAGGGTTTTGAGTTGAGAGGATTTTTTGTTTTCAGCTTGGGTTTTTGAAGGCAGGGTCTCACTCTAACACAGGCTAACCTGGAACTCACTCTAGTTCCAGGCTGGTCTTGAACTCATGATGATCCTCCTACCTCAGCCTGGGACTAAAGGCCACTGCATATGCCCAGCTTGTTGCTAAGTTTTGATGTGGTATGTGACACACTGATAGACGACTAGAACATGTAATAAGCATCTCAAGTCCTAACCATTATTTCTTAATGTATTCCTACCACTGACAGCAAAATTCAACACACCCTGGTCTTCCAGAAATGTAACTAAGTTTCCATAGTTGAACACTAGCTATTATAGCGATTTCACTCAATAATAGCACCACACTTCACTGATTTTTTTTTTATATTTTATTTATTCATTTTCAAGCAGAGAGAGAGAGAGAGAGAGAGAGAGAGAGAGAGAGAGAGAGAGAGAGAGAATGCACCAGGGCCACCACCGTGTGGGCCTAGCTTACGTGGGACCTGGGGAATTGAACCCAGGGCCTTAGGCACTGGAGGCAAGTGCCTTAACTGCTGAGCCATCTCTCCAGCCCACACTTCACTGATTTTAATGGGCACGAAAATGTTGTTCGATTTTGTTAAATTTTTAAGGACTGTAACAAAGTAATATGTGAATGTAACATAGAAGTTTATATTAATGGAAAATTAATATTTGTTTTATTTATTTGCAAGGAGAGAGAGAGAGAGAGAGAGAGAGAGAGAGAGAGAGAGAGAGAGAGAATATGGATGTGCCAGGACCTGTAGCTGCTGCCAACGAACTCCAGATGCATGCGCCACTTTGTGCACCTGACTTTACATGGTTACTGGGGAATTGAGCCCGGGTTGTTAGGCATTCAGACAAGCACCTTAAGTGCTGAGCTGTTTCTCCAGCCCTAATATTTGTTTTTTGTTTGTTTCAAGGTAGGGTCTCACTGTAGCCCAGGATGACCTGGAATTCACTCTGTAGTCTCAAGGTGGCCTCGAACTCATGGCGATCTTCCTACCTTTACCTCCCCAGTGCTGGGACTAAAGGCGGGCGTCACCACACCCAGCTTCACCTAATATCTATTTTAATAGACTTTACTTTTGGAGAAGTTTTAGGCTCACAGCAAACTTGAGTGCAGAGTGCCCATGTGCCCTGATCCTCAGACATTGCCACCTCCCTCATGATCCACAGGCCACAGTAGAATGGGACATTTGGGACGATTGCTGAACCTCCATGGATGTCTGTCACCACTTAAGTCCACAGTTGATATGATTTGAATGTAAAATGTCTTCACGGGCTCTTGTGCATGGGAACAATTGGTCTCCAGATGGTGGCACTGTTTTTGGAAGTTGTCTAGCCTTTAGAAGATGGACCAAGCGAGAGGGACTGGGTCCCCTGGGAGGTGGCAGATTACAGCTTGGTCCAGAGTCCACCTCTTTCTCTCAGCCTCCTCCTGCTGCATTCATATATATATTTCATCTTCTCTTCTAGCAATCAGTCCTCAGCCCTGTAAGTCCATCTCCCCAATGGACCTTACCTGTATCTTCTCTCCGTTTCTTCTGTCTCTTTCCTACTTGAGAACCTCATTAACTCTTGTTTAGAGAATGGCCACGGAGTCCTTGACAATTTTTGACCAAAGCTACTTTATTCTCTCTTACCACGTTAATTTTTCATGCTGATTGATGCCCACTCTAATGTTACTTGAAGGATAAATGCGTATCTATTATTTTAATAGCCTATATTATGGAATAATGATTGAGAAAACTACTGTATCATATACCTAAATATAAAATTTGCAAATAGATAAGAGTGTAGTAAATTGACAACAGATGAAAATGTATAAGAGGAAATAAAATTGTATACTACTGAGTATCAGGAGAGAGTAAACTAGAAGTCTAAAATAATATTATATATTTTTGATTTAACAAATATTTTAAAAATTTTTTACCAGCAGAGAGAGAGAAAGAGAGAGACAGCATGCCAGGGCCTATTCTACTGCAAATGAACTTCAGGTGCATGCACTATTTTGTGCATTTTGCTTTATTGGGTGACTGGGGAATTGAACCCTGGCTACCAGGCCTGGCTCTATAATTCTAATATTTGTTCTTTGTTTACTAACATTTATAACTTCAGGAAAATCATTCTTATTTCAAAAAAAAAGTTAGGCCATGAATGGATTTTTTTAAGGATGTATTTGATAAGGATTCATGTCTTTAAAACAGAATTTTATCCCCTCAAAAATTTTTTTCAAAATATAGAAAAAGATAAACACTCATCTATAACATGTATAATTTTTATATATTTGAGCCAATATAAAAACATGTATAAAGACAAGGTGAAATTGGGGCTGGAGAAGGTGCTTGCTTGCAAAGCCTGATGACCTAGGTTTAATTCCCCAGCCACCCACATAAAGACTTTTTAACTTTTCAAATGGGTGTTTGCTTGCAGCAGCAAGAGATCCTGACATGTCCATATACACATACACGCATGCACACACCTGCACGTGTATACACAGCGCAGATAGTAAATAACTAAATAAATAAATGAAAGGTGAAATACTCGGAAACATATTAAGCATTCCAAATACATTCACAAGTAAATAAAACTTCTTATGCTAGACTGCAAACGGAGGCCTCACTTGTTTCTTTGGGTCATACACGTTTATTTCTGGCTTCTTAGTAGAACACATGTATGTACGTTAATATGAAAGTGGGCAAATATAGACATGCAATTTTTCCCAACGATGGGCTTTTAAAGGTTCTTAGGCAAGAAAATAAGGTAACATGATTATTTTTCTTCCAGAATTTGTGCTAGTAGAATAGATTCCAATCACTTTCAAAGAAGGCTGTTTCTCTTGGCCTTTGAGTGATCTGGCTTTCATAATATTGGTCTTATCTGAGTAAGAAAACATTAATCTAAAAGCAGGAAACACGATATTATTCTTGCTTCTATTACTGATTTTTTAATTTGACCAAATATTTATGTTTTCAGTTTTAAAAGATATTTTTAAAAGAGGCTCATTAACTCTAACTCTTCTTTCCCACAACAATAAATTTTGAAGCAAGAGCAGAGCAAAACCGAATGGCTGAAATGTTAAGTTACTAGCGTTCAGGGCTCACGGTCTGCTGGGGTGCAGTGGGACTCCCACTGCCTCCTGAAGCTCACCATCGACTGGGCACATCAACAAGCTGCCACTAAGACATTGCCATCAAGCATGAAAGAAACTTTTGATTTCCCAAGTCTTTATGATTTTATGAGACTGATGTGTTACCTGCCAAGCTCACAAGGTACCTAAATTTATAATTTTAAATTGCAGATAAGAGCTAGTAGGCTTGCATTATGGTGTCATACCTATGCATTCCTGAAGGCAAGTGTTGTAGTTACCTTCTCGTTGTTAGGACAACACACCCGACCAGAAGCAGCTTATGGGAGGAAAGGGTTTATTTCAGGCTTAGAGTTTCATGGGGAAGCGTCATCATGGTCAGGAAAAGAACGGCAGAGCAGAGGCTGGGCATCACATCTTGCCACAGCAGCTGACAGAAAGCAGCAAGAAAGTGTGCTGGCTAGCACTGGCAAGCTCAGCTAAGAAACCTCAAAGTTTGCCCCCAGTGATACATCTTCAGCCTACTAACTGGGGATAAAGTATAACGATTGGGCTGGGGAGATGGTTCATCAGTTAAAGGTATTTGTTTGCAAAGCCTGACAGCCCAGGTTGAATTTCAATTCCCCAGTACCCACGGTGTATACATCTGGAGCTTGTTTGTAGTGGCAAAAGGCCCTAGTGTACTCATACATACTCTTCCTCTCTTCTTTGCTCTCTCTCTCTTTCTCTCAAATCAATAAATAAAATATTTTTCAAAACAATATGAGGCTTAATCACAAACTTATGAGGCTATGGGGGACATTTCCCATTCAAACTATCATAACATATAAGATTGGTACATGAAATTATAGATAAGATTCCCTCACCAGACTGTCAGAGAGCAGGAGGGTTGGTGAAAACACAGAAGCTGGCTCATACATATCAAGGAAATAGAAAGATCACACCATACTGTTGTTACAGGGAGCTGTGAACACTGGAGAAGCAATCACTGCCTGATGCTGAGACCTAAGACACTACTGAACCTCTTCACTTAATGTTAGCTTGATACTTACTGTTACCGTGAACCATGAAAACTTTATTTGACCTATTCAATTCCCCTACTCACAAGTTTTTTTTAAAAAATTGCACAGAACACATTAAATATTCTTTTTATCTTAATACTCAGCTATATCATGGATGTCTATGCTATAGTTCAAAACATGTAATACTTGGGCTGGGGCCATGCCTAAATAGTTAAAGACACTTGCCTACAAAGCCTATCAGCTCAAGTTTGATTTCCCAGATGCACAAAGTGGTGTGTGTATCTGGCATTTGTTGTAGAGATAGGAGGCCATGGTGTGCCCTACTTTCTTCTCTCTCCCTCTCTTTCTCTCTCTCACAAATAAATAAAATATTTAAAAAACACTTTTAAGACTTTCTTGCATTATTCAACTGGTCTGTCTCTCTCTCTCGCCTTATTACCTATATTCCACATTACAGAAGTCACCTCACTCCCATGCTTGAAAAATTTTTAAGAGTAACTCACTGAAAAAAAATTAAAATATAATTATATACACCTGTTTATCTACCTTCCTACCTATCATCTATATGTCTATCTTTACACATATGTATATATCTATTAACTGTCATCCATCTCCCATCATTACCTATTTATCTCTCTTCTCCTAATTATCTATATTTATCTATAACCTATCACACACAAAAAAATCAGAAATCAAAATGGAGGGCAAACCCCAGGGTGGGATGAGACAGCAAGCTCAGGTTTGAGCTCAAGTGCTTGATGTTGGCCAGGAGGTGATGTCCAGCCTCTGCTCAGGCTACATGGTCCCCTGCCAACACGGAGCTTCCTCTAGAGTCTGGAAGCCAGAATGAAACCGTTCCTCCCACAAGCTGCTCAGACAGGTGCTTTGTACCAACAACGTGAAGCTAACTGCAATACAATCAAATGTATTTGCGACCAGAAGTGGTGATAAAAAAACACAATAATTCAGTAGCTATGCCTTGAAGACATTTAAAAGCTTTAGGATACTACTTAAGTTCCACGCTGCCCTCTGTTCAGATTTCTAAATGATGTGTGTGCACAAAGCGCTAAACATTGACTTTTCATCTGTCCTATCTAAAACAAAGTTAGGGCAGTGAATATTAGAATTTCAAAAATTTCTGGCAGAATTATACAGCCACTATGCAAACCAGAGGCAGTTGGTTAAACATGAAAACTGCAAAGCCTGTTTCATTTCTTGTCTTTAATGTAAACTCTAATACTAAGGCACTGAATGTGGCCTCGCCATTTCCTTCTCATTCGCCATTATAAGATGGTGGGATCTAACTGTAGCAGAGTCTCTCTCCATGGCTTCTCATTACTAGATAAGATGTTGGCTTCATTGGATCTTTATTTCAGTGAAAAGTTTTAAAAAATTTTCTTTACACGGAATTTAATTTTCCTGAATTAATGTTTACAGAGACCATTGATTGCGGGTATTTGGAGGATAAAGGAGGAATTAACTTTCTTCTTTGTCCAAACATGTGATTACCTTTCCTACAATAACCTATATTTGAATGCCATTGTCACTTTGCAAGGTGAGTTTAAGGATTAGGACAATGAAGCTGAGAGGGGTGAAATGACTTGTTGGGATAAACCATGTGGATAGAAGGCTCAGTAGAAACGAAAATGTACATTGCTAATCCCTTGCCCAGTAAGCTTTATATTCTATTATGTATAGTGGTGTCTGTCACTCACTCATTTAGTCATAGAAACCAATGTCCAGTGGATGCCTGTCCAGTGGCAGACATCGACACACTGCATGTGACAGTAAACCAATTAGACAATCATCTCGTCCCTGAGTGCAGAAGACAGAAAATGAATACAAGAAATAACATAAGTCAGATGGTAAGCACTGCGGAAGCTAACGAAGTGAGCAGGAGTCGCACGCACACAACAAGAGGAAAGGACAAGTATAAAAAGATTTGATGAGTGAATTTTAAGAAATTGCTAAATTAAGTGACTTCTATTAAAAAGAAATTCAACTCCTTGACTGTCTATAAAATGAAATAACATGTCTGTTTACCAGCCCAGTGGGCCAAATCTAAGGAAGAAGAAGAAGCATTTTTGTGACCTGGTTTGTTTGCAGGCTAAACTGTCCCATTTGGCCCTCAGCAAAGCATCAGTGTTAGGCTGGGAAAGCCCCTGTCTTTCCATGCTTCATATTTACAATTTTTTCACTGGTAGTTTACTCTCAGGCTCAGCTACTGACTTCTCCAACACTCTGGCTGGTGTCCGGTGGGATAAGGCAAAGGAAATCTCAAACCGAATTGTATCAGAACTTCATATGCTCATCAGGATGAATGCACGAGTACCAGGTTGACCCCCTGTTCTGGAAGGCTGAGACCGAATTCTGTTACAGCATCATCTACTATTTGATGAGGAAAAGTACTGAAATTTTCATTGCCTTTCCGTAAAAGCTATTGCAAGCAAAATTTGCATTTGCTGGCTTCAGACTTCTGTGTACGGTATTTTGAAAAACAAACACTGTCGTATTACCTGCTCAGAATCCTGCTTGCTTTAAAGAAACGTTGTTTATTCATTACAGACCTTCTCTTAAGGTCTGTAATAAAATCTCCCAAAATTTGAAAAAAGGAAACACTGCAGTTCTGTATGCTAATCATATATTGAGACAAGAGGAGCAGAAAAGCAATGTGATAGTTTTGTAGCCTTTGTAATTGGGTAATACATCTTAAATTATTTTGGGAATTCTAAGGTGTTCAAAAAAGATGAGCTAGTGAGTTGTGTACCAAAGAAGTGAAATCAAGGGATATCTTAAGAATGTTCTAGAATCTCCTGACTATGCACTTACTTATAGAGTCATGGAAATGAAGTCTTAAAAACTACTTGCTCTTCCGCTGTACTTCTCATTCTTCTAGGTTATACATGTCAGAAAAAAAAAATCAGCCACTGGCTGGAGAGATGGCTCAGCAGTTAAGGCACTTGCCTCCAGTGCCTAAGGCCCGGGGTTCAATTCCCCAGGATGCACATAAACCAGACCCACAAGGTGGTGACCCTGGTGCTCTCTCTCTCTCTCTCTCTCTCTCTCTCTCTCTCTCTCTCTCTCTCTCTCTCTATCTCTCTGCTTGAAAATGAATAAATAAAATATTTTTAAAATTCAGTCACCACAACAATGCAAGCTTTTCAAAGCATGCCTGACTTCTAGGCCCTTCATTATTCTCAAATGTAGCCAGAATTTCTAGATTTATATATACCTTTATGTTTCTATGTACTTTACGAATTTATATTCATACAGATATTCATACTTATCACTCAGATCCTTGAATCTAAATAGTTCTTAAATAGTTCTTATCTGATAGTTTTCCTTTATTTTTTTTCACACAGTAGACTTTGTTACAGTAATTACATCTCATTTTGAAAAATAAATTTTCTCTACAAGTATTCAAAAAATTATAATTACTTACATTATTCTTTAATCTTTAAAAGTTTAGGGCGGGGCCTTAGCTCAGTGGTAGAGTGTCTGCACAGCAAGTGCAAAGCCCTGGGTTCAATTTTCAGCATTAACAGAAAATAAATAGAAATTCATCCATGCGGCTAATTTAGGTAATATGTCTGGCTTTATTAGAGGTCAGAAATTCAAAATCAGTATTAACTCAGGCCAAAAAACAAAAACAAACAAACAAAAAACTTCATATATTTACTTTTACTTTTTTTTCAATTTTAGCACTGCTGGAACCCGAGCATGCCAGGCAAGCGCTCCCTGTGCCGCTTCCCCAGCCCGACCAGATGGTTTTCTGGGTGTTGAATTTAGTGAGAAATCAAGGCTGAAAGTTTTCTTCCAGCTACAGACCTTCAGGAACAGCGTTTCTCTTTTAACAACAACTGATGCCGCAGTGGGGGTTGGAGAGGGAGAAGAATCCTGAAAAACAAGGATTGAGGGTATTTACATTTTCCAAAAAGTATATGAGCAAAGGCAAAATGCAATTATGATGACAGATGAAGAGATTACATGTCAGTGCAGCCGGGGTTCTACAGGGAAGTGTGTGCGGGGCCCTCTGACATAGAACTTCCTCTCACTCCTGTCCCATCCCCCCCACCCACTTCTAAAACGAGATTCCCACTGACCTCACTTGTTTCTGAAATGACTTCTTTACACACAAAACTCCTTCTCATTCAAAGCATTTCACTCTTTAGCTAGATAATAAAAACCTCAAACATCATTGTGCACAAAAGACACAATAAACTAGAGAAAAAAAAAAAAACAATTCCAAAATATACATGTAG
Source organism: Zapus hudsonius (assembly GCA_004024765.1). Taxonomy (NCBI): domain Eukaryota; kingdom Metazoa; phylum Chordata; class Mammalia; order Rodentia; family Dipodidae; genus Zapus; species Zapus hudsonius. Next base: position 25,409 of record PVHP010007408.1, on the reverse strand, counting down.
GTTACTTGGGGCCAGAAAAACAAAAACAATAGACTTAATTGAATCTCTCCCTTTTCACCTGGTTATTTTTAGTCATGGGAAAGACATGGGTAAATCTTAGCTGGATACCCATCGGTCATTCTCTCTAGCTGCACTTATGAATTCACTTCGGTTCTATAGCTGTGTAGTTGAGAGGAAGGTTCCTGAAAGTTCTGGAAGGTTCTTTGGCTCAATTTGGGCAGGATTCCTAATCTCTGGCTTCCATGCTTGCCAGCTGAGCAGACCCACCCTGGTGCAGCCAGGTCCAGTTTAAAATTGCAGTGGAATTTTTGCGTAGCATGGCTCAGCAGACTCTTCTGGGCCATGGGGCTGACTCAGTGCATATACAAGATGCCCGACCCTTTGGAGAAGTTTGCCCACAGGACACCCAGTCTGTCTGAAATGTTCATTGCAGCAAATGTGATTCTGAAATAGTATGAGAACATCTCAAAGAAGGCTGGCACACAAAACCTTCTCTATAGGAGAATGCAATCTAAATCAAATGATTTTTAATGGATTTTGAAATGTGTCATATTTTATAAAGATAAATGACTCCATTCAAAAGCATGAAGTCCAAAGATATCATGAAGCTTAAGTCTAAAAGCTGCTTAGTTAGGTGCTGGAGAGATGGCTCAGTTGATAAAGTATTTGTATCACAAGTGCAAAGACTCGAATTTAGGTCCCTAGCAGCCAGGTGGGCCCAGTGGCATGTGCCTGTAATCCCATACTGGGAAGGCGGAGACAGGAGGATTCCTGGGACTCTGGCTGGCTGGTCTAGCTAAATCCCTGAGGTCCAGGTCCCTTTTCTTTGTTTCTTTGTTTCTTTGTTTCTTTCTTCCTTCCTTCCTTCCTTCCTTCCTTCCTTCCTTCCTTCCTTCCTTCCTTCCTTCCTTTCTTTCTTTCTTTCTTTCTTTCTTTCTTTCTTTCTTTCTTCTTTCTTTCTTTCTTTCTTTCTTTCTTTCTTTCTTTCTTTCTTTCTTTCTTTCTTTCTTTCTTTCTTTCTTAATAAGTTGGAAAGGACCAAGAAGGACAGCCAAAGTTAACCTCTGGCCTCCATGTACATGTATGTGCACACACGTGCACCTGCAGACATACACACGAGGTACAAACTGGAACTCACACCCACACATATGCACAAATTTCTTTAAAAACTACTTAGGAACAGTGAAACTTAAAGCTTTTATGGATACTTATAAACACTAAAAGAAAAATGTTCATTGGGAATGGCGGTAATACTAAGAAATAATGAGAACTACTTCTCAGAGGAAAACATTTTCTTTTGGTTATTGTTCCTTTTTAAAATTAAAAATAAAACTTACTCAAAATCTTTTTTTTTTAAGGTAAGGTCTCACTCTAGCCCAGGATGACCTATGTATTCTCAGGGTAGCTTCAAACTCAGGATCCTCCTACCTCTGCCTCCTGAGTGCTGGGATTAAAGGCATGTGCACCACACCCAGCTCAAAATAGTTATTTTAAGTAATCTTTCTCCACCAAGTATGCTAGAATTTCTGTAAAGAAATTCAAAGTGGCATTAGAAATAATACTGTTATTGATGGGATTTCTGGGACTTTTAAAATCTGTCCAGAGGAAATGAGAAACGGAAAGAGAATGGCAGAGCTAGTCAGAGACATATTATAAAATAGACGGTGGAGTCGCTAGCATGGTGGTGACACATACCTGTAATCCCTGGTATTAAGAGGTGGAAGCAGGAGGTCACAGGTTCAAGGACATCTTCAGCTACCCAGTGAGACTGAGGGCAGCTGGAACTGCATGACACCCTCTTTGTCTTTACAAAGAAAGATTGTGGATTCATGCCAATGTGAAGCAAGAACATAAAGGTACTTGAATAAGAAAAGACAATGTCATTCACCAACTATCCCCAAATATCAACTTCTTCTGCTTATGTAGATCTGATGCCGCAGTTAAACATGAGCGCTCAATGACAGGATGACTTTTGCCTTTCTCCATAGCACTATTTCCTTTCTTTTATGTAGTTTATTTACCCCGTTGCTTTTCACTTCCTAACAAAAATAACCAAACATGATGCCACACCTTTAATCCCAGCATTCAGGAGACGGAGGGAAGAGGAGCCAGCCTGGGCTACAGAATGAGTTCCAGGTCAGCTTTGCCTAGAGTGAGACCCTGCCTCAAAAAAAAAAAATATTAATTCATTAAAAATCTTTGTAAGTTCCAGATTTGTGAGGCTTTCTTCCACCCTCACCTTATTTCTGGGCCCAATTTAACCTTTGGTGAATCCAGCCTTTGCATTCATTTCAAGGCATTGAGTTGAATCTGATGAGCACAGGACCACAGTACCAAGAGAGAAGCTAGGTGCTAAGAACGGAGAGACCACTGAGCCCACAGCTGACATGGACTAAAGTCATTTGCTGCAGTTAAGGAAATAGACGAAACCATAGCAGAAGACGTTAGGCTCCATGATTACAGCCTTTGAGAACAGAGGGAAAAAATTCTATGTAATAATGATCTAAGGGCCCTTCAAAGGAAATAAAAATAATAAAAATACTTCACATACATCAATAACCAAGCCAATAGGAAGGACTCCCTCAAGCCTAGTTAGAATATAAAGTTTAACTTTGTCAATTGAGGTGTTCTCATCCTTTAAAAGACAGACCATAAACTCCAAGGGTACAAGTTACAGGCTATGCCTGGGATAGCAAAGGCAATTGTTTGGGGGAAATTTTTCAATAATTACATCAGCATATGGACTCTGGAAAATTTCTACCATAATAAGGTCAGATGAACATTTCCTGTTTCGCATTTCTAGTACACGTTGTCTTTTGGACAATAATAGTGGGAAACAATAGTTTGGCACACGTTCAATGCATACTAAGAAATGCCCTGGTCCTTGGAGCCTGGGATGAATCAGCCTCAAATGACAAAGATTTCAATGACGACAAGGAAGGCTGAGCCGATGACTGGGGAGCAGTGGTCCCAGGGAAGGGATTCAGGAAGCAGACACACCCCTGACTGAAACCCTCCATCCTAGACCACTGAAGAGCTGTTCTGTTTAACATTTATACTTAGAAAACATTCATGCTTGTGTCTGACGAGCCTGATGTGTGTGTTTGGTTTTCAAGGCTTTAGTTGCTTTGGAGAGCAAAATTACAATGGGGAAAAACACATGTGACAGCCCTCAACAGTCGGCACAGACAAGAATAGGGCTGTCTGGCCCTTCATTCTTTCCTACCCTCAGATGTCACAGCTCCCAGGAGCCCCGGCAGACAAATCCATTTGTCCTGGGTGCCTTGTAAACTTGCTCTATGCCCCACCCTCTCTGGTGCCAAGGGAGGTCCTCAGCACATGCGACATCAAACCAGGCTGTGCAATGGGACCTCATCCCTGATCCCTGCCTCTCCGTTAATGAAGTATGTGGAAAGAACATTCCAGAAATAAGGCAGAGGCTACAAAGGTGGGTAATGACGCAACAAACCTTCCAGAGAGAGTGAGGAGGGCAGAATCCATAGGAGATGTTACAGAGAGAGTAACAATGAGGGAAGGGACGAGACATGAGAGGAAGCGGCCAGAAGATTACAGGGCCGAGAGATGGAAGTCCACCTTTCCCAACACGTCTTGTTCTCTTTTCACCAAAAACTGACCGCCAACTCTTCATTTTTTAATGCATAGCTGTGCATGTATGTAGGCATGCTTGTGCATGCGTGAGCAAGCGTGAGGCCAGAGGACAACCTCAGGTGTCATCCTCAGGAACACCATCCACCTCCTTTGAGACAGAGACTCTCCTTGGCCTGGAGCTCCCAGTTAGACTAGACTGGAAGGTATTGAGCCCCAGGAATCCCCTGTCTCTGCCTCCTCAGCAGTGGTCGTATAGGCATGCATTTTAAAAAATATTTTATTTATTCATCTTCAAGCAGAGAGATACATACAGAGAGAGGGAGAGAGAGAGAGAGAGAGAGAGAGAGAGAGAGAGAGAGAGAGAGAGAGAGAGAGAGAACCAGGGCCACCACCTTGTAGGTCTGGCATATATGGGTCCTGGGGAATTGAACCAGGGGCCTTGGGCACTAGAGGCAAGTGTCTTAACCGCTGAGCAATCTCACCAGCCCTAGGCATGCATTTTTATGCAGAGTCTTTTATGTGAGTACTGAGGATTGAACTCAAGACTCGGGCTTTCAAGGCTAGCACTTTATTGACTAACCTATCTCTCCAGCTCCCAAGTCCTCATTTTGTGAAAATAATAGCATGATTTACTTAAAAGGATGCAAATTATAAAACATTATATCTCAGCAATGGCAATGATATCTCCCATTCAGTTCTCTAGAAAGAAGCACTTTTTGATATTTTATTGAAACCCTTCTAAATATCTAAATACATGAGTTTTCCTGAGCGCACGCACACACACATATGAAGTGGTTCACATTCACTTGTTATCTTTTTCAATAAGTATATATTTACACAATAAATTTTAATAACTGTATTATATTCCAATGAGGGGGTAGATCATGTTTATTTAGGAAATCTCTCATTGAAGGCATTTTTCCTTTTGTGTGTGAGTGGTGTGGCATCCTCACGTGTGTGTGCACATGTGGGCACGCATGTAGAGGCCAGAGGAGACTGCTGGGAGTCCTCTGTCACTCATCTCTACATTTGCTTGAGATAGAGTCTCTCTCTGAACCCATAGCTGCCATTCTCTTGAGCCCCAGAGATTCTCTGGTCTCTACTCCCCATGGGACTGGGGTTACAAGCATGCATGGGCACACCCAGCTGGTTATGTAGGGACTGGCCAATAGAAAGAACTCAGACAGTCTCGGGCCCTCAGGTGTGCATGGAAAACCATCTCCCCAGCCCCAAGAACTTGCTTCTCAGTTTTGATTCTACTTACGGTGCTGGTGTGAAAACCTTGGGCATCTCTCTGTGCTGTTCTGAGAGCTTCTTTACCAAGCTGTTAATTAAGCACAGCTCTTGTGTTGTGATTTCTGTTTTCACTAGGGTGAAGCTTTAATAATCTTTATGTCATTTAGAGTCTTTGACAAACCCCTGCATGTGGGTGCTTTTCTATTAGATTTTTTTTATTGTTTCCTAAGAGCTCCTTTTATCCAGAGATAACAACCCTCCCATCTTTCATATCACGTGTCACACATGCTTTTCCATTTGTCCTTTTCAAACTTAATTTATGATATTTTTCCTGGAGCATGCCCTCTCAACTTTTTTTGTTTTTGTTTTTGTTTTGTTTTTTGAGGTAGGGTCTCACTGTAGCCCAGGCTGACCTGGAATTCACTATGTAGTCTCAGGGTGGCCTTGAACTCACGGCGATCATCCTACCTCTGCCTCCCGAGTGCTGGGATTAAAGGCATGTGCCACCATGCCCGGCTCCCTCTCAACTTTTGTATACACAACTTTATCAATAATTTCTTTTTGATTTACCTCTAACTGGTTTATCTTTGAATATTCCTACAACCACTAACTTAAATCAGGTATTTTATGATCTTTTCCCCAGATTCCCAATCTGATGAGAGTGGGTACATTGATGGTGGTTTGGCCATAGAACCTTTTCCCAAACTGGAAGGGTCCTTCCAGTCTTCAAACTCTGTCTACTGGTGTGTCTACACCCCATTCAGTGGCCAGAATGTTCGATGTATAATGAAAATCTGAATAGTTTTCTGCAGAAGAATAACCTAGCCAGAGATCCCTTGGGGAAAGTGGGAACTGCATACAAGTGTGAGGACTTGAATGTGGGTCCCTATCACCCACATAAATGCCAGGCAAACTGCCTAGCTTGCCTAGATGAACCAGTGAGCTCTGGGTTCAGTGTGATACTCTTTCTCAATGTTAATATAGAGAGTGATAAACGGACACCCCCAACATTGACCTCTGGTCTCCACATTCATGCACAAACACATGCATATAAACCTGCATGCATATGTGTGCAGGCACACATGAACACACATACACACATACATGTGCAAAAATAAGGAAATAGTTCTTCATAGACAACATTTGAGACAAGCCAGGTATGGTGGGCTTATGACCTCCTAAAACATAGGTTTTTGATTAGAGGATTAGTACCAGGCATGAATTCCCTCCCATGGAGCAAACCTCAAATCCAATCAGAGAACAGTTGGTTTCACCCATAACCAACATGCCACCGCTGCACCAGTGGGTACATTGGGCCTAGCTGGGCAGCTGTAAAACTTGCAGGGTCCACTGCTGGTTAAGACAGTTGATGACTCTTTTCCTCCAACAGGCCTCACAGCTCTTTCCAGCATCATGACAGCTAGTGAACAGGTAGGAGACTTCCAGCTCAGCTCCATCCAATTTTAAACAAGTCATTACAGACACCAAAGAACAACTGTGTTCATTTATGTTTCATTTTGCACATTAGTCAATGAGCTATTTGTAGTATTCTATAGCAGTTAGTTTCTGATTGCTGGGACAAAGCACCTGAGAAATAGCTCATAGAAGGAAAGGATTTATTTCCAGCTTATAGATTTGTTTGTTTGTGTTTTTGAGGTAGGGTCTGGCTCTGGCCCGAGCTGACCTGGAGTTCACTATGTAGTCTCAGGCTGGTGTGACCTCACGGAGATCTTCCTTCTTCTGTCTCCTGAATGCTGGGATTAAAGGCATGAGCCACCATGCCCAGTTCAGTTTACAGTTTTGAGGGGAAGTTTCAGTATGGCCAAAAAAGCATGGCAAGAGCAGACAGCCATCCAGAAAACACGTTTCCTCAGCAGCAGAGATGAAGTAGAATGAGCTGTGCGAGCACTGGCCAGAGGGCTAGACTCCAACACACCCAGATCTGTTCCCAGGGACACACCTCCTCCAGCAGAACTCCACCTCCATCTGGGAGTTCAGTAGGAGACTTAATCATAAACACATGAGCCTATGGAGACATCTTGCATGCAGTCCATCACATATTTACTACCTAGTATATAACAGATTTCATACACATCTCTTAAATGAAGAGGTATTTAGCCAAGTGAATCTTTCAACAAGAACATTTTAACTAAAACTAAAAATGTCAAAATTATGCATCACAAAATCGATTTTATATCTTCAGACAGCTGTTCAAATTAATATTTAAGGGAAATGAGGCACACGTTTGAGTCATCCTAAAACATGAACACGGAAATACTCTTCCTCTTTGCCTTCAATATTCCTTTAGCCTCACCTCCTTCCCTCCTCATTTAGCAGTATGTGGGAGCACACACACACACACACACACACACACACACACACACACACACACACACTCGCTCATTTCCTGGGGGAATAGTTGACTTAATTAACAATAGCAGAATAAGTTTGAAAGAAAAAAGGAATTAAGATTCCAAGTTCAGATCCTAATGCTAGCCAGTAATCCCCCCATGAGGTGCTTCCGCTCAGCAGTGGGATTTACCACTCCTGCTTCTCAAGACAATTAAGAACTGACATGTAATTGACAAGGAAGCACACTGGACAGTGTTATCAGTTCAAGGAAGGGGCCGTGCCTGCAGGATCCTCATTAGCATGAATGGTGGTTAAGCCGCACACACGCAGGGCATAATGTCCTCTTTGCTCTGAGAGGAGGTTTTTGTTGCCGAGATGATGAAATATTGATTAATTCATGTACGTTCAGACATCCATCTGAAAATGGAGCCATTCGAGCTGTCACTTCTTCTGCATCCCCCTAGGAAAACACAAGGGCAGTCCTTCGAAGAACAAAAGGGGCGATGGGAGGCCAGCAATGAGGAAGGAGGGGAGGAAGAGAGCGGGTAAAAGGCTGCAAATGGAACAAGGTAACGCTGTAGATAGACACAGCACCCATCAGCAAACACACACACTACAGCCCCTCCACTAATTAATGCAGCTTTGCTTGCGTGCCAGATATTAGGGAGACATTAATTAGAGAGAAATCTTGTTAATCCATTTCCCACTTCATTAATTATGCATCAATGCCAAGTTTTTGTTGGCCTAACATAAGACGATCTCGTTCCAATAAAGACCCAATGCTGCACCTTACGCAACACTTATGGGACTTTCCTGACTTTTTGCGATGGTCACAGGCACATTAAAGAATTCGATCCAGCTTCAAATAGAAGCAAGAGAACATTGAAAATACACTTAATGTCACTGAATTTCACACTTAAAGATGGGTAACATGGTAAATTTCATGTGATACACACACATACACACATATATAATCACAATAAGAAAGGAAAATGTTAAATTACAGAGAATCCATAAAATTGTGAGGGTGACTTAAAAGTTCTCAGTCTCAAAAAAAAATCTCAGGGTGTACTTTCTTTTGTGCAGAGAAAATACGGGATGGATTTCAGAGCCAGATAACCTCCATGGTGCTGTTTGCAAAGAGATTTGGGAAAAGCAAGGATGTTCATCAACAAATATTAACTGAGCAGCTAGAAGATTTTTACAACTGTCTTAGTTAATTTGAATTTACTGATAGTTAATTACATGCAGTCTCCTACCAGATCCCTTCCTGGGTTCACTGCTGATTGCTTCATCCTTGTTTCAGGACCCTCTTGCCCAAAGTCAGGGTTAAACATCAGCCAAGTTGGAATAATAAGCATATAAAAGCTCTTATTGGCTTTTATCTACAAGCAGATAGGGTCAGTTTTTCTTCATCAAATCTGTCTAGGATCATTTATTCTCCCTTGAATCAGTCTCATTTGGAGAGTCATACTCTCAGAAGGTACACAACAAATGTCAACTGACTCTAACTTTTTCTCAACCTTTGCATCAAGAGAGTCAATATTAAATGTCATCAGAACCTATCTTTGAGGTGCACGTTGATTGACGCTAAGTTTGGAAAGGAATTTTCACTCAGTATTAAATAACTAAAATTATTTCAACAGTGGTATAGTATTGATTTGAAGCAAAATTCTGGTCAATCAGTCAAATGAAATTTAAAATAGAAAAAAAATTTAGAAGATATAGTACAGGTTTAAGAAATATTTTGTTCTTTGTCTAATTTTTCACTATGTCTGTATCACTGTTAATTGATATTTTTAGAAAACATTTATTTACTTGACAAAAGAAAGAAAGAGGAGAGAGAGAAAGAAAGAAAAAGGAAGGAAGAAAAGAAGGAAGGACGGAAGGAAGAGAGGGAGTATGGGTGTAGTCTTTCACTGCTGAAAATGAACTCCAAATATATGTGCTACTTTCTACATCTGGATTTATGTGGGTACCAGGAAATCAAACCCAGGCTGCAGGCTTTGCAAAAGCAAGAGCCTATATCCACTGAGCCATCTCCCTAGCCTTGATATTTTATTTAAATAAAAAACACACCATTAACACACCAAAGAAAACTGCATAGTGACTATAAATCCTTATAGCCATTTTCCTTTAAAATTTCTTATTTAAAAATTCTTAATTATATCTAAATTTATTCCTTAAGCAGGTTGAATTACTCAGATACTGTTCTTCATTATATCTCTAAATGTATCAGTGTTTATCCAATCCCCTTTCTCTAGTAAGGGGTTCTCCAAGCTCAGAAGAAGGTGGAGTCCCTCCTACCCAATGCTTGATCATGTGAGGAAGCAGAGAGGAAGCATGAGAGATCATTTCAAGGAGACACTGCTGAGGAAAGTACCTCTGAGTCCACATCCTTCTCAAAATAAGGAGGACATCAGAAGATCAGTGAGGAATGAGACATTATCATTATCATTATCTTTCCACTTTCTAGAAGGGTTCCATTTGTGCCCTGTGTGAAGGCCAGGGGTGCTTCATCTCCTGCCAGGATGTCAGCCATCATCTTCTTGGAATTGGGTTGCCCATGGCTCTCTCGCTGCCTTCTGAAAACTACAGACAGGAGTCTGCCTGGGAGCGGGAGAGGTGGGTGGCGCAGGAGGCAGGAGCCCAAGGGAGGTGGGAACTTTCATTCCAACCTCTCTTCAGGTTTTGTGAACAGACTTAATTCATCTCATGAGGAGACCGTCTGTTGGGAAAGGTCTCCCATGAGCTCTTTCAACATGGACTAACCACTGTTAACATACACCTTTGTAAGTTCTGTAGACGGTGCTGGATCCGCACTGTTAGGCACGCCTTTATAGTAGCCATATTGAACAGAAGAGGTTAGGACAGAGGAAAGACCACCTGGGGGCAGCATTGTGGATGGAGGACAACCTTGGCTACATGGTAAGGCCCACCCATTCTAAAACATTTTAAACAATAAAAATCAGGCATTGTTGATACCAAACCTGTTTCCTTCCAGCAATGAGTAATAATTATTTAGGAAGAGATAAATAAAAAGGCAGCATAATTATAAAATGAAAGAAAAGGAAAAATTGAGGCAGAATTAAAAAACACCCAATTCACCCCATATTTTCTTCATTCAGAGATGTGTGAAGGGGATTTTGGTGTGTGTGTGAGTGAATAAAGTATGTGTGATGTGGTGTGTCAGGCCAGAGGAGAAGGCTGGTGTCTCCCTACTTCATCAAGATGGACTCACTCAAGTCAGAGAGGCCATGTTCACCATGGTTTGGGTCAGTAAGCCCCAGCAATTCTGGGGTTCCTGGCCTCCTTCCCACAGGGCTAGAGTTATCACTGTGTCTGAGCAGACTCCTTGTTTATATGTGTGCTGGGACTTAACCATGGGCGGTCTCAGACCCCAGGCTCCTGGATCGAGCACTCTTCATCTCCCCAGTCCAAAAGCTGTTTCTAAAGCAGAAAGACATTACAGTTTGTAGCTTAAGAGTTATTCAGTAGTGTAAATTTTGTCTTTTGGATGACCTCTATATCAATAATTGCAATGGTGACTGATTCCAAAAGAGATTTGGGATATCATGATTACAGGAAATTCTTAAAATTCAAAATTTAACTTATATCAATATTTTTGTTGAAATGAAACATGATAGGGTCATCAAGTTGCTCAAGTATAAGCACAGGATAAAATCCCATAGTAAAGAGAAAGAAAAATATCAATTTAAGGGAAAAATGTAAATCGCCATTCAACAGCTTAATAGTGTGTATATATATATATATATATATATATTTTTTTTAAGATTCAAACCTTTTTTGAAACTTCTTCTGTTGTTACTCAAGAGAATGTTTTTAATCATGCTAATAAACTGTTTTTGGAGATGAAAAAAAATTTTTATTTTATTTATTCATTTTCAAGCAGAAAGATACAGAGAGAGAGAGAGAGAGAGAGAGAGAGAGCGCACCAGGGCCACCACCTTGTGGGTCTGGGTTATATGGGTCCTGGGGAATTGAACCCAGGGCCTTAGGCACTGGAGGCAAGTGCCTTAACCGCTGAGCCATCTCTCCAGCCCAATAGTATATTTTTAAATTAAATTTAGTTTTTAACTATTAAAAGGAAGGTGGGGGTGTTAAATTGCTATAATACTTAGACTGAATGTCAATATTTTAAACATTGTGATTAATTATTTATTTGAGAGAGATGAAGAAAAAGTAGACAGAAAGAGAGTGAGTATAGGCACACCAGGGATTCCTGCCACTACACATAAACTCCAGACACGAGCGCCACTTTGCACAAGTGGCTTTACGTGGGTACTGGGGAATCGAACCCGGGTCATCAAGCTTTGCAAGCAACCACTTTTAAATACTGAGCCACCTCTCCAGCCCAAATGTCAATATTTCAAAAGTGATACAACAAATTTGTTTTAAAGTAGAATATTAAAAACACCATGGAGGAAATGGCATCTTCTGTTACTTCTATTTGAATTTAGAATAAAAAATTTGGGACAATGTGCAAGGAGGGCCCACACCAGAAAGTTTCCAGCTTCCTCTAACTTCTCCGAGGAACAGGAAAGCTGAGAAATTGCTATGTAATGGAAACACCTAGGTAATGTTGGTGCTGGACTGGGGACAAAGCTCAGGAAGACTGGAGAAAATTGCTTGTATGGCATGTCCAAGGCCATAAGATGGATCCATGATAAAGAAAGAGAGAGAGAGAGAAGGAGAGAGAAAGAGAGAGAGAAGTTAGAAGAGGAGGAGGGAAAAGAGAGAAATCTAAAACTATCTCCAAAATCATCTATGAAAAGGAGCAGAAAATTTGAGAATAATAAAAGGATGTCACTAAAGCAAATCAAACCAAGTGAAATATTTGTGTTTCTGCCTCTGTAATTGCCTGGCCACCTACTCCAGTCTAAAGTCTACCTGCGTCTCAGGCAAGAGCCAGGAATGTGGGAAGCTGATGTACAATAATTCAGGGTTTTGTGCGACCTGTAGTGATAAGCCCCAAAATAATTCTCTTATCTACTAAGAGAACACACATGCACGTGACCACATGTTCCTTGACCCCTTATAAAGCCCACCAGGCTGACACGTGAGATTGCATCCGTTTCCAGGAGTCGTCATTAATGACTAATTAGGAAGTTACTTATCATGATGGAATTGCATATACGTAAATTCAAAAAAATAAACTGACATTTTACACAGGGACACCACCACAACACACAGGAACTGACAAGAGGTTTCAATTTACCATTGGGGCTAATAGACAATAATCCATCAAAATTAAAGTGGAATTAAAGTTTAATGAAAAGAGAGGGGAGAAAAGTCTTAAAAACAACTTGGTCAGGGCTATTAGAACATGGAGTTCCATTACTGAAAGCGTGTGGAAGGGAAAAAGTTTTACAGTCTAAACACATTGGAACTCCCTAGGGTCAAACACTGAGCTAAATTATGGGAAAGTCCGTGTTCTATGGGGCGCAATCTCCCTGAATCAGAGTGAACAGAAGGAAATGTTGTTCTGAAGAGCTGGCCAAGGCTAAGGGAAAGTAGGGCAGTTTCTGAACACAAGTTTGCTGTTGAGTAATAGACAGACAGGGAGTATTCTCCACGGTGTTTGCCTCTTAGGCTTTGAAATTGGTCGTTTTCCTCAAAGAAGGCTGTGTGGCATCAAATTAGAGGAAAAGAAAGGAAGGATTGAGCGCAAGGGTTTAGCAGGTGACTGTGAGAAGTGTTTGCTTGGCTTTTGTGTTTTTTCTTAGTACATCTTATGACTGATTCAAGTCACAAATGTATTTTCTCCTTTTAATATTATTAATTATATCCTCTAGTCGCTGGGACAGAACAGCTGACAAAAATCAGCTTAAGGAAGGGTTTTATTTCCGTTTACACTTCCAGGTTCTAGTCCATGGTCAGTTTACTCTCCCCAGAATTTCAGCCTGGAGAGTCGTTAAAGTAGGTCTTCCCACCAAATTTAACCTAATCAAGACCATTTTCACAAGCAAGGCCAGAGGCTAACCTAATGTAGATGAGTGCTCACAGGTGATTCTAGGTCATATCGAGTTGGCAATCCATATAAACCATCCCAACTACGTGTGAGATAAGGACTGGGTAAAATGGGAGAGTCACAGAGCTGTCCACCCCAGGAGAAAGGGAGTGATGGACAGTATATTTCTCAAGGAGTTTTTGAGAAGCCCATTTTAAGCCTTGATATTGAAAACTCGACTGATTTCATATTATCACAGATTGTGGACATAATGCAAGAATTTTTAAGCCAAATGACTTGGCAATTTTTAATTAGTGATGGGAATTAAGCACAAGGCTACACACATACCAAACACATGCTCTACCAATGACTTATATAATAGCTCTTGACAATATAGTGGCTCTCAAATTTTAAGAGCTTCATGGGAAATCGTCATAAACTATCCAGAGAATTCATTATACCCCATCTCCCTGTATCCATTACCTAGTTTTAATACTTATCATGTTAGCTCACCTCACTCTGGATTATTTCAACACAGATCTAAGATATATGACAACTGATTTCAGTTCTTCATGAAGCAGGCCAGGTGTGGTGGTCCATGTTTTTAATCCCAGCACTAGAAAGGTTGAGGTAAGAATTGCCATGAGTTCAAGGCCAGCCTGGGATACAGAGTGAGTTCCAGGCCAGCGTGAGATAAAGGACACTTTGCCTCAAAATGCACAAAAAACCGAGGCCCCTTCTCCATCATTTTAAATAAAACTCATTAAGAAAATCCACATGGCCGGGCACACGCCTTTAATCCCAGCACTCAGGAGGCAGAGGTAGGAGGATTGCAGTGAGTTCAAGGCCACTCTGAGACTACATAGTGAATTCCAGGTCAGCCTGGACTAGAGCGAGACAATATCTCTTAAAATAAGATAAAATAAAAAAGAAAATTCACATGAATGTGTGGAGTCTTATCTTCTCTACTCTTTGAAATGTCTCTACCCCTCTCCCTAACTGAGGGTTTCAACTCCAAGTAGGGCCTCCCCTTCCCTGAAGAGTAACATAGCTACGCATTCCCTTGGGAATATGCTGGTTTATGAGCATGTTTGTATAAACTCAGAACACAAATACACTGTGTACCGCCACCTCTATCTACTGGTTTATTTCTCAGGACTATATTGACAGCACTGCATCAGCATTCTCAACATGATTCCCCCCCACACCTTTCCAACAGAATAAAGAGCTAACATAGGGCACTATTTTCTAGAAGGTTCTGCTCCCTAACAGCTGTTCAGAGGGCTCAGTGACATTGAAATCACCTATGAATCAAGTCCAGACCCTTGTGAGTTAGAAACCTTTGCACAAGAGCTGGCAGGCTTGTTGGCAATCCCTCCAGGAGCTGAGGGACAAATGGGTAAAGACTGTGTTCACACACTTGGAAATGACAATGGCAGGCAGAGAGCTTCCTCTGCCTTGGTACACCCCGTACACTTCCTGTTCAAGCCAGACTTCTCTGAAGCACCAGTTCACTTTTGAAGGAAGAAAAGAAAAGAAAATGCTTCTCTTCTTATGAGACACGTCATTTCTTGTGCTTTCTTGGGAAGAAGGGCTGAAAGAGACCTTCTTCCCTAGTTTCTGCTCAGTACACACGTAGCACACTCACGAATGCGAATAGGATCCACACATTTAAGCAGACGTGTTCCCCATCTCAGGATTGTAAAGATCACGCAGAAAGTTTGTGATTGGAATTTTTTGGGATCTCTTTGATCCAGGTCAATCTTCTATCATTAAACTTTTATGTTTAAATGACCAGAAGTGACTCATTAAGTCATATTTGTCACTGCTTGTATATGTATAGATGTATATTTTTATGTATATATTTATACATACAAAATAAAAACTACTCTGCTGTTATGTTTGTACTTCATTAGAGAAAAAGAAATCATCTCTAAATGAAATCCTTTTTATTTTCTAATTTCATGTTTGGTGATTAGGAAGGTCTGAAACAAAATGTTATCGCTTGAAGCATCCCATTTTTGTTTTATTTTTGTAAACGTGTTGTATGGAACTGAGTCAACAGAATATGTAAGATAATGAAATGTTCCTTACAGAGTACAGTGTTTGTTTAAACCACAGTTCAAACATGACAAAAGACAATCTACTTTTCCACTGGGGAGATTACTATCTGTTTTGTATGTACAATATTAATTAGATTAAGCCCAAATCCTAGTGGTTTGCATAATTGTATTTAATTTGCCAGAAGGGGTCGAATTGTAGCGTTGGCCATCTTCTAAGCATGTCACAGTCGAAAGAAGCTGAAAAGCATTTGTAATTTTAGAATAATAAAATGTGGAGTTCTCTTCAGAGGAAGACAATGATGCTTTAAGTAGAAAAGCCTAAGAAGTGAATCTTCTTAGATACTTACAGTCATGGAACATGTTCAACATTAGTTAGAAGTGCATCTATTTCATTCCCTTCCAGGTTAGTGTCATTTCCTGAAACATATTTTATGGTTACTTAGCAAACATGCCATTAAAATATAAAATTTCAGACACTGAATCTTAGCCCATTACTTCCTTTTTATTATATTTTTCTACTCTTAGGGCTAATATGTTTTCTTTATATTAGCTAAATCTATGGTTTTCATCTTCCTCTCCATTCCCCAGAATCAAAATAATGAAAGGTCACTTTTTCATTTGAGAAAAAACAAATGCTTCTAATTAATATTACATATTGATTTCCTTGTTTTGTTATATATTCCAAATTTTGCATATTATGTATATTTTTTTTACAAGGTACTTGGTATTTATCCCAAACCGGCTTCAAATTTGCTATCCTCCTGCCTCCACTCCAGAGCACGGGTGACAGGAGTGTACCACCATGCTTGGGTATATTCTGAATACCCTGTGGGTTTTTGAAATCCCCACTTATACAGATATATGCATGCATTATGTATCTACTCATACATGCATAATTATATTCAACACTTATTAAGCCTATGGGATATTCTAGGCAGTGTACTTCATGAGTATTAATATGCTTAATTCTTCCAACAACCTCATATGGTCAACTAACATTGTGGAAGCGAAGTGTAGTTAATTAAGAACCTCTGTCCAAGTCATAGAGCAATACAGTAACAGAAATTAAGTACTTCTCCATACTACTAAGTAAGAGAAAAACATATTGTTCATGAACGACAGAAGGATGTCTCTAAAGTCTGAAGGAGGGTTCAGTGGTCACTGAGGAAATCCTCTTACTCCATGGAAGACAAGAGGACAAACAAACCTTGGAGAGCCTACCTCAGTGTGACCCCTTCAGTGAGACCACCTTGATGTAATCCCCTCAGTGTGACCCCCTCAGTGAGACCACCTCGATGTGATCCCCTCAGTATGACCCCCTCAGTGAGACTACCTCGATATGATTCCCTCAGTCTGACTACCTCAGTGTGACCCCCTCAGTGAGACCACCTCGATGTGATCCCCTCAGTGTGACCCCCTCAGTGTGACCCCCTCAGTGAGACTACCTCGATGTAATTCCCTCAGTGTGACCCCCTCAGTGTGACTCCCTCAGTGAGACCACCTTAATGTGATCCCCTCATTGTGACCCCCTCAGTGAGACCACCTCGATGTGATCCCCTCAGTCTGACTACCTCAGTGTGACCCCTTTAGTCTGACCTTATCAGTGAGACTACCTCAATGTGATCCCCTCAGTGTGACTCCTCAGTGAGACCACCTTAGTGTAACCCCCTCAGTGTGAACCACTCAGTGTGACTACCTCAATGTGACCCCCTCAGTGAAACCACCTCAGTGTAACCCCCTCAGTGTGAACCCCTCAGTGTGACCCCCTCAGTCTGACCTCCTCAGTGAGACTACCTCAATGTGATCCCCTCAGTGTGACTACCTCAGTGAGACCACCTCAGTGTAACCCCCTCAGTGTGAACCTCTCAGTGTGACTACCTCAGTGTGACCCCCTCAGTGAAACCACCTCAATGTGATCTCCTCAGTGTGACTACCTCAGTGTGAACCCCTCAGTGTGGCCTCCTCAGTGTAACCCCCTCAGCGTGACCCCTTCAGTGTGACTACCTCCATCTTCCCATCTTCCAGTCTGTAGCCTCTTTCTGGCACCCTGTATAGGGGAGGCACCAAGTTTCCATTTTTGTTTTTAAAGGTGAGTATCTTTGTTGCTACTTCAAGAACCCGTACCTTGTTCCCCTGCTGGCAAATCCCTGCCTGTTCTCAAGGCACAGATCCAGGGTTCCTCCTTCTGTGGAAGTTTCCTTCCATTTTATAAGGTGCAGCTCTGGCTTCCTTCTTTCTCTTTCCCTTCTTTCCTTCTTTTCTTTCTTTCTTTCTTTACTGAAAAAGTTAAATTTGTTTACTTTATTCTCTATAACAAGCATTTTAAAATTATACAAAGAGCAAAAATGCAAGAGATAAAATAGAAAACTAAAAACTGTTCAAGTAACCTAAAATAAAATAAGGAAATGGAAAACAAAGAAATTAAAAATAGAGATACAAACAAATTAAATGGTATACCTAAAATGAAAGCAACAGTAATCATATTAAATATACTAATAAAAACAGATTGATAAAATGTATTTTTACATAATTTTTTAAGGCAGGGTCTCACTGCAGCCCAGGCTGACCTGAAGTTCACTGTGTAGTCTTAGGCTGGCCTCCACCTCATGGAAACCTCTGCCTCCTGAGTGCTGGGATTGAAGGCATGTGCCATCATAACTGGCCCATAATGTATTTTGATTATAATCACTTCTATTCCTTCTCTTATCTCCATTTCCTTAGCCCCTTTCACTGATCCCCTTCTTATATCCAAGTAGCTCCTCTTCTGTTTGGGTTTATTTTCCCCTCTTCCATTAGACATAATGGAAGGATGATGGGCCAGTATTGTGCAAGTCTTGTGCATGTAACAATAGCCTCTGTGAGGTCATGCTTGGAAGACAGTGTTCTGAAGCACTCCTCTCCTTCCTCTGCCTCTTATACTCTCCACTCCTCTTCCACGGTATTCCCTGGGCCTTGGAGGAGATGACAAAGCCGTCTCATTTAGCACTTCTTTTCAGTACTTGAGCTTTGCGTCTTTTAGTGGTCACCATCATCTGCCAAAAGCAGCTTCTCTGACCAAAGGTGAGAGCAGCGCAAATCTATGGGCATAAACAACTATTTAGAGGGTAGTTTGATGGGCATAATATATCTATTTAACCAAGCAACAGTTGTAGCTACCCTACTAAGGCCTATGAACTTCCCAAGCATAGGCTTCTGACTAGATGGTCAGTATCAGGTGTGAATTCTGTCTGTGGAGCAGGCCTCAAATTCAATCAGAGAGCAGTTGGTTACCCACATAACAACCATGCCACTATTGTACCAGTGGGCACATCTTGCCTGGCTGGCCAGTTGTGGCGCTCACAGGGGCTACTGTCAGTAAAGACTGATGATGACTTTTCCCCCAGAAGCCTTCATACTTTTCAGCACTTTACCAGCTCCTGGCTCCTTCCTCCCTTTAAAAAAGTGTGTGTGTGTGTGTGTGTGTGTGTGTGTGTGTGTGTGTGTGTGCGCACGTGTGTGTGTGCATGTATAATTCATATGTAATATATATTATAGATATTTTTGCAAGAAGAGAGACAGAGAGAGATAAAGAGAGAACAGGCATGCTAGGGCCACCAGTTGCTACAAACAAACCCCACATGCGTGCACCTCTACATGAGTATTGGGGAATTGAACCCAGGTCATTAGGCTTTGCAGGCAAGTGTGTTAACTGCTGAGCCATTTCTCCAGCTCCTGGCTCCTTTCTTGTTGTTTCTAAAGTGTGTTCATATTTCATAATTGAACATTGGCATAGCAGCCAGTCCTGCAAAGTGTACTGCGTTTCCAGCCAAGCTCTGCAATGTCTCTTTGGAAAACCCTGGGAAGAGAACATCTGTCATCAGGGAGGTGAGCTTTTGCAATAGTCCAGTCATTTAAATCAATAGTGCAGTCCCAGGTAAAATGGATGCTAGCAGAAAGCTGTAAGGCAGACATATCTGGATGAAATCTGATCTCCCCATTAGAGCCCATGTGACCTATCATCTACCCACATGGTCTTTAAAGCCAGGAGCTGCTTGTTCTCCTCATCAAGAGATGCAATAGAGATTCAACCCAGCAACTCTAGCTTTTAAGACAGGAACGGGGTCATGAGCAGTGGCCTCCAAGAGCCAGGAATAGCCCTCAGTATTCAGCCTCTCCCCACAAAAAATAGAACCTCTGTCATTCAACCACATAGGACTGAATTCTATCACAACCTAATTGAGCAATAAAGTGATTTCTTCCCTGGAGCCAAGAGAAATGACTGCACTGTGACTTTATTTTTTAAAATTTATTTGTGAGGAGAGATAGAAAGAGAAAGAATAGACACACACCAGGACCTGTTGCTACAACAAACAAACTCCAGATGCATGCACCACTTTGTGCATCTGGCTTTACATGGGCACTGAGGAATTGAACCCAGGCCAGAAGGCCTTGCAAGCAAGCATCTTTAATAATAGCCATCTCTCCAGCTTTTGCACTATGATTTAAATTTAGTGAACCCCACACTGGCTTACAAAACTACAAAGCATAAAGTTCACACTGATTTGAGTCATTAAATTTGTGATTTCTTTACAGCAGAAGCAGAAATGATAATATTTCATGCTGTTCAATTTGAAGTAAAAATAATTTCTAATAGGCTATTGAAGATACACAAAAATGTAATTTAAAAATAATTACTTTAAATTAAATATTACCTTTACTGCTACTATGTAGCTTTAACAGTTTATTTTCTTTAGCTTACGGGACAGTGCGGGGCTCTTAACTCTCATGACATAGGCTTCTCTTGTTTAATGAAGGCATCCAAAGAACAAAATCATGTGTTCTTGGTTTAGTAAATTTAATGGAAAATAATCAAGTGTATCTCCAAATGTTGGACAAGTTGGATATAGCCAAAGGAATTCATTAGGAAAAGAATTATTAAGGTATCAAATCGTTATTACATGCATAATCTTGAGTAGCAACTCTAAATGGCTGACCTTAGTAATAATGGTGGGCATTACAAAGAAAACTGAACAAAGCTGACAAAAATTTGAAAATAGCATATATGGAGAGTGACTTTCAAAGCTGTGTTTCAGCATTATACCATCTTGCAATTTTTTTTCTACAAGAGTTCAAATTTCTGCCCCCTGCCCCACAGAGCCTGATTGGTGCATTCAAAAGCCCACAGTGAATGTTGATAAACCCAGTGAAGGGCCCTCAGGGGAATGGGCATGGGGGAAAAGGAAAAATAAGAATATAACATGGAAATATGACCAATCTGCAATATTTCATACATTAGAGTTCATATATAATTTAAAAAATGAGTTCCAATTTCTACTGCTATTTCTCACTAATAATTAATGTAACTGTAATTGAATTTTATACAAGAACTTCTTGCAATATTTGTTGCAACAACATTTGAACTATAATACTCCGTTTCACAATATCCAGATTCTGGTTAGAATTCTCTTGCTTTTCTGGCTGTGGTATATACTTGGTATATCACAGAGAGTATTGCATATTCATGCTTAATACAATTCTGCCCACAATAGCTAAGATATGAAACCAGCGTATATGCCCATCAGCAGTTGAATGGATAAGGAAAATGTGGTACAATGGAGTTTTATTCCGCCATAAAGAATGAAATTATGTCATTTACAGAAAATGAATGTAACTGAAGACCATGTTAAACAAAATAAACCAGATTTAGACTAATATCACATGTATGTCTTCTCTCATATGTAGACTCTAGATTCTAATATGTATGTATGTTAAAAATATTAAGAAAAAAGAAGCTAACATTCCATAAAGATTTCTGTCCAATTTTAAATATTGTGTCACGGGCTAGATCTCTGTTAATATTATTATGCAATCCTATCTTTATGATGATGTCTTTGCCTGTGCATGGCCTCCCAGGATGTGTTCCGCTTTCTCTGCTTGAAATCAGAAGAACAGCGAGGAGGTGTGAATAAATTGTATGCTTGGGAAGGTCATCTCTCCCAGGCTACCCTGGCTCCTCCTAAGGACCCAGTTCTTTCTTGGGCCCCTAATTCTCCTCTTCTCCACCAAAACAAGAATGAGGGCTGGAGAGATTTCTCTGTGGTTAAGGCACTTGCCTATAAAGCATAACAACCTGGGTTTGATTCCCCAGTTACCAACATAAAGCCAGATGCAGAAAGTGGCACAGGTGTCTGGAGTTTGTTTGTAGTGCATGGAAACCCTGGCATGCCCATTCTCTCTCCCTCCTTCGTCTGGCAAATAAATAAATAAATAAATAAATAAATAAATAAATAAATAAATAAGACTTTGATATCATCATTTATTCCTAAAACTGATTTTCATGTGTGTGTGTGTTTAAGCTCCTATCTCTAAAGTTGTGGAATGAAATGATTTATCTATGAAGTGGTTTGGTTTTGCTGTGTTGGCAAAAGAGAGTTAGTAGAAGGGAAATGGAGAACTATTTTAGTTATATTAAGCTGCTATGTGTGTCAGGGTGGGACACTGTGGTGACAGAGTGTGTGGAGAGAAATGACCACAAAGAACAGCAAGCCAAACCACCTTCTCTCAGTGACTCGCCTGTCATGCATGACCAGCAAGTTTTGGACTCTGGAGTCCATTCACCTTCATCGTCTCTCTTTTTTGCATCTTTCAAAAAACTTATTCCAAGTCTAGTAATGAAGAGTCTTGACTTTAGTAGGACTTGAATCCTTCCTCCACTATTAGGCTATGTGGTTTTCTCACATGTACAATTAGGAAAATCATAGCCAGGCATGGTGGTGCACATCTGTAATCCCAGCCCTCAGGAGCCTGAGGCAATCCAGTTTGGACTACATAACAGAAGCTGTTTCAAAACCATACAAAATTATGAACATAATATATGCAAAAACTTCTTGGACAATAACTGGTACTTAGCATGTAGTAGTCAATGAATATCAACAATTCTTAGAATTATTCAACATTCACAGACATTAATTTCTTTCCTGTTGATGGTACTTTCCACAGCACAGTTAATATCAAACTCTGTTTAAAAGATCCAATCAGAATATGCTTAATATTTCTGTTTCATTTATCTTAGCCTGAGTTCCCTGGAAAGCAGGGTCTGGGGCATAAATAAAGTAAATGAGCTATATGTACAAGGTAATCTCTGAGCAATATGAGGGAGGGAAAAGGAAGGTGGAGTTTGGGAAGGAAGAGAAGTAATCAAAGGATAGGATGCTCTCCATGGCTACTGAGTGAGCCACAGAGAGGCAGAGAGAGACTGCCACATTCAGTCTTCGTACTGTCCATCTGCTGAGCCACTGGGTCGTTGTGCCTGGGAGTGAATGTGGGAAAAGAGAATAAAATGGGCCTGTTTGTTATCTTGGTTTTTATTGGCTCAAATGAACCCTACCTATATGTACTTAATTCTCCTTCCATCTGGTTGATGAGATATTTGGTCAGAAGCCATAAGAAGCAGAAGCAGTCAGAGGCTCTGAACATGTGGCTAGTTACCTAGCTGCATGGTGGCAACCGAGGTGGATGGACAGTGTTCTTGGAGAAGCAATTGATTGACTCCAGGCAACAGAACATGTGAAACATCAAAGAAATGTGCCCCAGAAGGTTCTAAGGAGGAGCTGATGGGAGGCAGGACAAGCAAGGCCAGTGGAATCTAAGAAGCTATGAAGTATATTTCATAGGATAGTTTCTACTTCATATGTTCGTTTAGGGGAGGGATATTTATTTTCATCACTGAGCCCTCTAAAATAGCGATATTTCATGCTGTCTCTTAGGTGAGAATTTCATCTACTGGTTAGCAAGAATTTCAAAAACAGCTAGCAGAGACAGGCACGAAGCAACCATTAAGATGGGGAAGCACTCAGCACTTCAGAATGGAGTTAATCAGCCAGCAGGTTGAACTGGATCTTTATCAAAGAGCGCTAAAATGTCTGCTCTGCCTGGGAGACCACAATGATGAAGGTAACAGCTATCAGGTGAGCAGCTGTAGACAAGAACCTAAGGCAGCTTAGGGTGACTGGGCCCCCAAAGTAAATAGCAAGAATGTCTTTAGGCCTATCCTTAGTCTCCACTTTGCTTGATCAGAGATGAATCTGGCTTCTCCTTATCTCTTGCCTAAAGGAGTTCCCTAGACCTGTTCTCCTTAGACAACCTGAGCACCTTCCTGGGAAGGATTCCTGGAAGGTTTAAATCAGATCCTGACATAGTGGTTGGTTAAGCTCAGCCCCAAAACTTGTTGTCATGGCTGGCTAGCTCAGCCCCCAATCAGAATCTATAAATGACCCCAGTTAGGACCACTGGGTGGGCTTTATCCCCTCCCGAGTCCCTCCCTCAGGGCAGGAGCTCTTAGTACTTCCTCCTCCTCCTTCCTTATCTTAATCTAAAAAAGTTTCTGTAACCCATCCTCTCTGGTCTATGGATTTTAATTCTTTAAAATCATAATAACTGTCTGGGGTACCCTAAATTTATTGGTGCATTGACATATTGGTGCATTGAGAAGAAACCCCAAAATCCCTATTTCAAACCCATCTTGAGGAGCGGAGAACAAGGGATGAAAGGTCTAGTCAGTTCAAATAAGGCTCTAAATAGGGTTTTCATTCCAGGAAGGAAACTGGATTTTATTTTATTTTTGCAGGTAAACCAAGTGTGGCAGTTACTTTGTTGCTGCTGGGACTAAGCATCTGCTTCGTCATGGTGAGGAAAGGAGACAGTCACACCTCGTCACAGCAGCAGGAAGTGGGAGTAGTCTGAGTGAGTTAGCTTGTGAACACCAGGTAGGGCAGGACTCATAAACCTCAAGGTCATCCCCCAGTG
Source organism: Zapus hudsonius (assembly GCA_004024765.1). Taxonomy (NCBI): domain Eukaryota; kingdom Metazoa; phylum Chordata; class Mammalia; order Rodentia; family Dipodidae; genus Zapus; species Zapus hudsonius. The sequence continues at coordinate 1,394 of PVHP010007408.1, read as the reverse complement.
ACATCTCCTCCACCAAGGCTCCTCTATAGCTGGTGATCATGTGACAAGGCTCAATCACAAACACATGAGACCATGGAGGACACCATTTCAAACCGTCACATCAAGAGACAAAAAGGAAAGCCTTCATAGCTCAGTGGCGTGGCTAATGCACGAGTCTGTGAAATGAAGACAATAGAAATTGATAATATTTGTTTTAGTAATAATGATTACTTAGAGCCAATATATATTCAGTACCCTGGTCATTTATTTAAATTATCTGATTTTTATTTAATTGTTTTTTGTACTTAAAGCCACCAATAGATTGTTTAATGAAGTCACAGCATGAAGAAATGTCTAAAATTTTCATGTCATATTTGATCATGCTCTATTAGAAATATAGAATTAGGGGCTGAAGAGATGGCTTAGCGGTTAAGACATTTGCCTGCAATGCAGAAGGACCTGAGTTCAATTCCCCAGTGCCCATGTAAAGCCAGGTGCACAAGACGGCACATGCGTCTGGAGTTCATTTACAATGGCTGGAGGCTCTGGCACATCCATTCTCTCTCTCTCTCTCTCTCTCTCTCTCTCTCTCTCTCTCTCTCTCTCTAATAAATAAATAAATAAAATATTTAAAAAAGAAATATAGAATTAGTATGTTAGGGTAGACAATGGTGGAAATCTGTCTCCTGAGGTCAGAGATGCAGACTGGAGAGTTTGAGCCTCAGCATTTTAGCCAACACATCTCTTAAGTAGAAGTTTTTATTTCTGTTTTTCAGATGAGGAAACCAGAAACCAGGAAAGGAAGATAATTTTCCTATAGTCACTCAGCTAATGAATTAAGGAGCTAGGATCTAATCCCTAAGGCCTTATCTCACAGCATACACTGTCAACCACTGTTGAAAGTATTCAATGGGACATAAAATATTTAGCAGAGTTCCAGTCATCAATGCCCAGTGAATGGTATTAGTTATTGTAGACAGTAATGGTGGTACGGTGAGGAAGTGGTATTATCACCTACAGCAGTGGTAACAGCAGTAGCAGGTGCATGGGACCGGGGTCAGCTGAGATGTCCCAGGAGAGACCTGATGATCTGGGGACCGTGTTCTATGGCCCAGGTGTGATGGGATACAGCATGCAGAACCTTGCCCTTTTAAGTGATGTAATCAAGGGGTGACGCAGAAGAGGGATCAAAGCGTGGACTTCAGCATTACACTCATCTGTGTTCTGTTATTTCTTAGCAGTGGGACCTTGCACAAAAGACTCAAGAGACGTGAGAATCAAATAACTAGCAGACTTGCTGCATATATGATCATTTCATTTGCAGAATTAACTCGCTGCTTTATTTCCTCACACCCACCTCCAAATTATCCCACAACCTAGCTGCTATGTAGACTTCTAATATGAAGCAAATGTGT